>JAHPZR010027216.1:0-45000 GCA_019787425.1 Platygyra sinensis
GAGTAGAGGGGAATCCAAGAAAACACCGGGGGATATTAGGGAATTATGGAGAGGTTCTAGATACACTTAAATAACCTTACTTAAAGTACATACCAGAGAGGAGACCGCTGATTGTACCGTACTCATCTGATCTTTCTCATCTTTCTCATCTTCCAGCGATCTAAACGGAGGGTTTCCTCTAAATTTAAGCCTTGAAAGCATGATTTTCTCCTTGATACCAGACTTGGTTAGTTTGTTATCTGATTCTTGAAGAAATCCAGCTCTGAAACCATGTTTCGATAGGGTATTTTAGCCCAAAATGTGACCATGGAGTCGAGCTTTGTTCGCTTCCAAGAAACTCGATGTAGCCGTGCTCAAGTTTCGAAGGCAAAACCTACCAATTTACTGGAACTGCTAGTGACTGATTCAGCAACGTGAAGGCTTGGAAAGTGACTGAAGTTGGAAATAAAACCAAGTTTCGAAGCAGGTAAGCTGTAGTTATAATAAAATCTCCTCGGATAGGTCGATTTTGATATAGGCTTGAATGTCGGAAACGCTCGTACATGTGCTGATACAAACGGCCATAACTTTTGAAATACTGAAATCGTACAGGGGTTTTTGCATATTTTTGCCGATAAAGGACTACACTTTGCAGCTGTGTAGACTAGAGGTTTCAGCTAGGTCCCAAATTTTAAAAATTAGCTTCTAAATGAAGGCCATTTCCAGCCATCGTTAGATGGCGAATAATAGTGTTCAGTAATATGCTTGATTTCGTCTTGCCACTTAAATTGAGACAAAATTGGTTAGTATCTCAGAAAACTAGAAAGGTTTATGAGCAAAATGATATAAGACTCAATACTAGATGTTGCGAATGAAATATTTTACGGCGTCACGAAAAATGCCAATTTTATGCTTTTGGTGACGGCGCGACAGGCCCTGACGAGGCGAAATATTAAATGGCTCCTGACGCGACTAGAAAATCATTTCGAATCAAAAGAAATCTTGTTTTATTCTTACCTTGGTAAAGTCTTTCAATTGCCAGAGTTTCAGGCAAAATTATTTTTCAAGCGAAATTGAGTGGGTGGTTCTTGGTGAGACAGCCTCTTAATAATTATTATGATGATTGTTTAATTTCAGAGTGGATTCCATCATGCTACTTGAAAACAACTTTAAGGTGACAAGCACAGATGCTAGTGATAAAATGCTAAAACAGGCATGGAAAATACGCTGGCAGCGCCGTAAGGAGGAAGCCTTTGATGATTGGGGTTGGTAATAGAAGGTTTAAATGTGCAGTTCCAGAAAATATCTATACTTGCCCCACAGGAGGGATTGGAATTTCCTGGTGGTGGGGGTTCTGTAAGGCCCAAAACATTTAAAGAAATGTATGAAGCTTAAAGTGCACCTAACCCCAACAACTTTTTTTTGCTAAAACAATAAAGCTTATTTTGTGGAGTAATTAGCCGCAAAAATTTTTCGATTTGGTTAAATGTTTGATTTTCTATGGCTCGTCAAAGTACGTGAAATTGCTACCATTTTGGTTCACGACCGAGTTTAACGGAGAATGGGTTGAGGGCCGGATGTGACATCAAATCGAGAACACAGTGATTCTGAGATTCGCATATTTACTTGTTTCTGTGGGAAAGGCTGGAAAAGTTGTTCGAAAAAAATGCTAGCCAGGTGCGCTGTAGTGTGATGTAGCAACACAACAAACTTACAGGAGGTACTCCGCTTCATGCCATACCGTTTTATGGAGAGATGTCCTGAAGAGAAGAAACATACAAAGTGATTGCTCGATTCATGCAAAGTGATAGCCGTCTAAGGCCCGGTCCAAACGCCGCTCCACTCATGTGCCGAACCAAACTCAATAAAGTTCGACTTTAGAGCGACTTTGGAGCGACGGCTGATTCAGGCAGCGTACATGTACTTGCGTCAAACTTAATTCGGGAAGCTCGCGGTAGACAATTTTCGATGAGAAAATATGCGTTCTGAATTCAAGAACTCTGGCCAAATGGAAAAGCTGTGACTAATGTCTCGCTGTCCAAGCAATATTTAGGAAAGCAAATTCAGTCGCAAGGTTTCTTGTTTGTATTTAGACAGCACACCGATAAATACGACCTGTTAAAAGGAAATCTCATAAGCTGGGCTAGTATCACGAAGAAACAGCAAAAAAGGAATTTGCGCAAAAAAAAAAACTCGCTCACACAGTCCCGATTTTCGTAAATCGTAGGCAAGAAGGGAGCTCCGAAACGTGACAGAATTTTTGTTGTTTATTTTTAGCGATGACTTCGAGCTTCATGCATGACTGGTTACGCCACTCAATTTTAAGCCAATCACGAGTGCCGTTATATGAAAAATACATTACAGTAATTTATGCGTTAGGTTCGGCACATGAGGAGAACGCTGTATGAATCAGCCGCCGCTCCAACGTCGCATAGTGTGGCAGACCCTGCCGAATTTAATGTTGTTTGCCGCTCCAAATCTAATCTGCCGAACCGAACTGATTCAAACGCCGCTCTTCTGCCGTACTTAACTCATCAGTTAGGTTCGGCGCATGAATGGAGCGGCGTTTGGAACGGGCCTAAGAGTTCGGTGATCTGTTCTATAAAGTATTTCAAACCAGATGATCTCACTCGATGCCTGGATTTTCAGAGAGAGGAAGGGATTTTGCTGACTCAGTGATTTAAGCGAGATGTATTTGAAATAACCGCTTGTCCATCGATTCATGCAGCCGTTGTTGTATCTAATCTGAGAAACAACAGCAGTCAGTCGGCAGATAGTTTTGTATTTGCCCACTACAAATCTTAAAACTCCATTTCTGAAGCCATACAGGTTTAATTCCTGAATAATCAGTAACACACTTTAGATAACATCAGCACCAATATCTTTAAGAACAAGATCACTCTTCTTTGAGTCTTGACAACCTTCTAACTCGCTTTAATATAATAATATAAACAATAACATTCGCTGATATTTTGAAGGGAAGCGACGCTACAATTTTCACACTCGCACGAAAAGAACACAAACATTGTGTCATGGGATAATCATTTTTATCTATGTTGAATGAATGAAGTTAAAATAATTTGAGAAAGTAAAGGGTCACTTGACTCTTATTTATACGAAAGTATGTTAATGCAAGATCAAAGAATGGGCGAATTTAGTAAATAGGCGCCACACACTACAGTCTCCTTGACTTCTACATATCATTGCCTTCGGGTCTGTCCATCAGAGCTCGTTCGAGTTCTTTTTCAGCATCCACCTCATTTGTCTATCCATTCTTCTTCGGCCAGAGAGTTGTCAGCATATAAATCAGCTCGGCCGTCATCGTTAACTATTCACTTTGCTTTGTTGACAAGTGCGAGTCATCATTCTCTTCAGCGATAAAATAAATTTTGGAGTCTTCTGAGTCAAAGGTCATTTCAGAATCCGACGAAGTAGAAGATATTGTTGATAAAAACAGAAATCTGTCGACTGTGGAGCCCCAGCGAAAAACTTGTGCGGCAAAAAGGCTTCTACGCTCACACAGAGTAAAAGGCCCAACTGGGACAGCCGAGGCTTTCGTTCTGGAAGTGACGTCATGGCTTTACTCTCTCCAGACTCCCTATGCTCCGTCGTGAACCATACGAAACTCGGTTTCAAGGGGGCACAGAAATTCGAGGATTTAACCAAACCAAAAAATTTTTGCGGCTAATTACTCACAAAATAAGCTTTATTTTTTTAGCGAAAAAATTTTTTTGTGGTTAGGTGCACTTCAATTGGAATGTCCAGAGAGGTGGGGGGTCTTAGAAAAAAATCCCTTCTGTGGGGGAGGTATGGATATTTTCTGGAATTGCACAATGCAGTGAACAATAGTGCAGCAAATGGTTATAGCAGCAAAAATATTATCATGGCTAGTAAATAGTTTGAACTCAGGAGTAGCAGGAGCTCATCTTTTGTGATCAAGTGAGGGTGGTGCTGTAGAGAATTATTGTTCATAATAATTATTGTTTGCAGTAGTCATCTTCAGCATAATGCAAGTCAGTCAAAGATGTCACAAGTCTGGTTGGTTGAGACAGAGAGTGATTGGTTAGTTTAGCCATGATAGTATTGGTTGAGACTTGAGTTAAGTTTTTCAGCAGTCATTGGTAGACTCTAGCAAGACTAGTTTCAATCTGTTTATTAGTCAAATTAAGTCAGCCTGTCTGAAGTTCATCTGTGGTTAGGCAAATTGAGATTCATTTTTTATGTCCTGAAGAAGTCATTTGCAAGGTGTTGATAGTATTGCCAGTATTATTCAGGGCATAAAAACTGACAAACAGATCTCAAACAGACTTACGATCACACAAGATGATCTGCCAAAAATAATCAATGTTGACTTAATGATGCATGTGTGCAACTACAGACTGTCAAACTGTGATATATACAAGTCATGAACATCACAGGGGTCTCTCAGGCTCAAAAATATCAAGTGCATTCCTTTTACTTTTGGTGGTAAGAATGTGATTTTCAGTACAGAGAATCAATGTCATTTGTTTATTGTAACCTTTGCTTGTTTTTCTCTTAATAGTTATTGAAGAGGGTAACTGGCTGGCATTGCATGATGCTGCCATTGACCTCCCTCCACAGGGTTTTGATGCAGTCATCTGTCTTGGCAATTCTTTTGCTCATTTGCCTGATTTCCAGGGAGACCTATCCAATCAGAAACTGGCAATTCAAAACTTCAAAGATATGCTTAAACCTGGCGGGGTCCTGTTTATTGATCATCGCAATTATGATGCCATTCTTGATAGTGGCAAGGCCCCTCAGCGCAATTTGTACTACAATGTAAGTGTTTCCTGACATAAATTACTTTTATTATTATAATAATAATATACAGTAATTACAATTTTTATACACGTAAAAAATTACTTGATTCTGACTGGCTAAAAAGGAGTGTATTTGTCATGTAAAACAAGTGCAAATTTGAGACACCAGTGCAAATTACAATCATGAAGATAACTAAAGTTAGTATGAAGACACTTACAGTACATGCATATACATACATTTTTATTAATCCTAGAAGTCGTATGACTGTACAGGATGCTTAAACAGTCTGCGATGAAATAGAAAAGGGGGCAAAGAAAAATTAATTAAATTAATTAAATTATTTACAACTTATAAATGTTTACATTGCATTGCGATATTGTCTTATGGTTGGCAAAGCATTAGCTTGGAAGGGAGTAACGGACTCAGCATTAACAGCAAAATTGGGAAGGTCATTCCAAAGGGGGATAACAAGTGGGAAAAAGGAAAACTTATAATATGCATTGGTGCGAGCAAAAAGTAATAATACAGTGTATGACTACTGAATGGTAATCCAAGGTATTTCAAAGGTGGAAAGGGGGTAAGTTTCTAAAGAAACTGTGGTGCTGTGTCAGTGGGAGTATTACAAGATAATGTGGTGTTATCAACTTGGTTGATAATGTGAATTGGGCACCATAAAGAGATTTGGTCAAAGTTCATCAGAGGCTTTCTGAAAATAGCTTAAGGCAATGGCACGTTTTCCCAGCACTTTCAAAGATGGGTTCAAATTATTGACCACTACACGTAAAATCATTATATTATTATATAGTCTGGTGCAATTTGGAATAAACGTCAAGCACTTTTTCGGACTACAAATCACACTCATTCAAGTTTGTTATATAACCTTTGAAAAATTGACTTGTGCTTATTTATCCCAAATTGCACTTGATTAATCATGTGATTATACTAATTTTATGCCAATGCTTTAAGTGTTCTTGAACACTGGAATTAATGCATTATTAACAGCTGTTCAAAGAGGTCGTGTTGTACAAGAAGTGATTTTGACTAAACTGTTCTCTCTGTTAGAGTGATTGTATAGAGAGCATCAAGACCTCAGTGCTGTACGTAGATGGTAAAGAAAGCATGATAACACTGGATTACACAGTGGACCCATCCAAGGCCTCAGATGATTTCCAGGAAGAGGGAGAAGAGCCAGCGGCAAAAAAAAGGAAGTCATCTGAAAGCTCAGATGTCAGGTAGAACTTAACATCAGTATATCCCTCTCTGCAAATAGTCTCAGACTTTCTTGTGCTGTTCTAAGTTGTTACTTCTATACACTGTTTATGATGGTCTTATGTAACGTTGTTGGCCATCTGTCAGTATAACCCCTTTGTGAGTTTTAAAAACGCCACATACACCGTATGCAAAGATGGCGGACCACTCGGCAGCACCTGGGACGAGTCGAATGGAAGTGAGGCTAGTCAGGCTGTGATGTTTTGTTTTGACAATGCTTTTTCAGACAAGTCTTGCTTCGTTGTCGATTTGGTCCCCTTGTTTCACCCTCCTTACGTGTTTTTGTGTTCATGATTTCCACCGCAACAGAGCAGCAGAGAAAGTGTTCTTTTTTTCAGTTTCCTCGTTCCCCTCGGAGGGGAAACCAAAGAGACAGAGGCAAGGAGTTCACGATCACCAAAGGAATTGTTAAAGTTCAGGTTGGAATTGATCTTAGAAAATGTGTAAGCGATCGCATTTAGCCCCAAGTTGTTGTCATTTGGCTCAATGCTTTCACTGGTTTAAGCGACAGGGCAGTTGAAGTTCATTTGCTTGGTTATTGCACCGTAGTATTTATATTTCGTGCGATTCCGTGCAATGATGCAAGTCATTTAAACGATTTTTCTGAGATCTTCTATCCTGAAACGTAACAAACAAACTTTAGTTCCCGCAGCGATCGTGAACTCTTTTTCTTCGTCTCAACGAATTGCATTGATCCACTATTTTCCCTTTAAGCTGAACGGTGGAAGATTTCTATCCCTTCTCGTCGCATTCAGAAACACAGCAACTCGTAGGCACAGCGAAATAAAACAACAGATCGACGACAAAGCAAGAGTTTTCTGGGGAAACATTTTCAAAGCAAAACATCAAAGACTGACTAACCTCGCTTTCATGTAGCTCGTCCCGGGCATCATCTCCTAACCAACACCCAAATAGGGAACCTCTTGGGCAAGTTGACCAACACCCCAATAGGGACTGTAATGAAGGAATACAAAGCATCATCATGGGGGGACCAGGTATTTTCTTACAAACATCCTATACATGCAAACAGGCACCAAACTACATTGATTGTCATATTCTTGGTATCAGACAGGGAACTACTTTGCAACTGAGGCTAATTAATGTGGGGAGTCTTCTCGATTAAAATGCAAATGACATTTATCTTTTTTTTATGATATTCCCTTCACAAGCCTCCATTGTCAGCTAGTTCCAGTCCAATGCCAAGTATAATACTATAGCTTTTCCATGATTACAGGCTTGTGGTATTTGTTTCTCATATTTTTTTTAGTGAAAAACACAAATCTTTCATTTTTACTTGATCTCTCTACCATCATACTTTAAAATCAATTTATATCTGGTGTGTTTTGTTCCACTTGTAGCAAGTTCCGTCTGTCTTACTGTCCTTTACGCCTGGGCACCTTTAGTAACCTCCTCAAGGGCATTTTTGGTGAAGATGCAAGACATGAAGTGTTTGGTGATTTTGAACCTCTTGGGCAAGTTGAGTTACCAGCATATTATGTTCACATGATTTGGAAATCAACCAATGAGAATAAAAATGGTTTGGAGGAAGAGTGAAGCATTTCATCTACAAGCTCAGAATGCTAATTCTCACCTTCATATGTACAGTATATTTGTTTGGAAGAGTTTCTTTTAAAAAAACACAACACATTATCAACACAATAGCGACATTAGTTTGGCCATTTTGAAAACTTAGTTGATTTTCAGTAATTTTTGCAATTTTATCATTTGAAGACATCCTAGAAACCAAGTATCTCACATGTAAAAGTTTGTTTTCACCTCGATAGTGATCATAATGTTGAGTCCTTTTAAGGTTTTTTTCCCATGAGCAGTTACAGAAAATATCCATGTCTGGAATTACACCATGTGGGTAGGGGGGGGGGGGGGGGGGGGTATCTAAAGATTAAAACAACCCCCAAATATGTTGGCTTGGCTATGAGATAGACCAGAAAGGATGTAAAGGGGGAGGGGGGATAATGGTCAAGAGGGATGGGATTATTGCCAAGATTAAATCATTGGGGGAGGGACTTTCGAAAGCTTATATGGTGAATTACTCTTGCATGTAGGTGCAACTTGTATACCCATGTGAATAAAAGCCATGAAGGTACACCACTGTATCCTATTTACCACCCCTCAGAAAAATGCAAATAATACTTGTACAAAGTGTGTAATAAAGCTAATGTGACCAAAATTATTGAATTAGCCTGGTGTAATAAATGTTGCATTTTAATTTTAAATGCTTTGTTCAGTTCTCGAGTACACTTCCTTGAGTAGTGGGAATTTAGCCTCTAACAATGTAAGGGGTAACTCAAAATAACCATTAACTGGAATCACAATTGTCTAATGGGAACTCTGTGAGTATGCCTTCAGTTTTTTTGTTCTGTTCTGGTACAATGTAACGTTTTTGTTTTGAACCTCATATTTTTGAGACTGTTGTACAGAGCTACACCCCTTACCCCCACCCCCTAAAAATTCCAATTGGCATACAACATCACAACTTTGTGAATATTTAATGCCTTTCTACAAATTTTTGCCACAAAAATTGTCTTGTAAAGATCTGATCATTGAAGTCAATAAAACTGTGACCCCCTCCTATCAAAGACATGGTTGACCACCTTCACAAGTTTTTACTGTTTTGGGAGGGGATGCAAATTGAATAAAAGACTTGTTTCACATAGGGCTATGCACAGAATAAGCTACAGTTTCAGGACTCGAAGTTAACTTTTCAGTCCACTTGCAAAGTTTGGCTAGTAAGTTCTTCTTCACTAGCAAACTGGTGAGTCCACTTGCAAATTCTTTCCAAATGGGTGATTTAAACTTGCAAACATTTGCTAGTGGATATTTTTCTCACTTGCAGCTTATCAAAATCAGTTGCATTTTGCGAGTTTGCGAGCACTAATTTCGAGCCCTGAGTTT
This sequence comes from Platygyra sinensis, assembly GCA_019787425.1. NCBI lineage: Eukaryota > Metazoa > Cnidaria > Anthozoa > Scleractinia > Merulinidae > Platygyra > Platygyra sinensis. The sequence goes on from JAHPZR010027216.1 coordinate 8,944, forward strand.
AGGGGTATACCTACTCTAGTAGTAGGTTGATACATTTTTTCAGTCATTCATTTCTGCATTTTAAAGCAATTTTTCTCAAAATGTCTGCCTCCTTCATAGCTGATGTCAGTTCTTAAATAAGCTGATCAGTGGCTTTCAAAATAATGGTATTTTTACGATAACTGCAGAAATTCTCTGACAATGAATTTCGTCATAACATTATCAAAGTAGTCTGCAGATCCACAGCTACTTTGACAATGTTGTGACGAAATTCATGATCAATAACAGGGCAGACATATATTAAAAACTGATGTCAATCTGTTGAATTGTACACAGGCAGAGAGTCTTTATTTGACAATTTGGGAAAAAGTGCTGTTTGCCTTAGGGGGTAAAGGGTTAATGGCTTTACCCACCTGCAGAAAGGGGGGAGGGGAAAGGCAGATAAAACACCTCCATTCATGGCAATGCACTGTGAGGGATCTGCCAAATGATGCAATTCAGTCAAGGACTTTATCATCCACTCCGAATCTCCACCTCTGACAAATCGGCAGGGTCTCATGCTGAATAGTATCATTGAGCACTATAATAGTGACCTTTTGCACCTCCACATTAAAGTTGTACTCCGATGAAAATGGCATCTTTCCTATCCAAGCCATTTTGAAATAAAAAATAAGTCTGCCTGAGAGGTAAAAATGCTGCTTATTGCTTTCAAATATCTCTTTTCATTCCAGAGATAATAAAGTTCTTAAACTAATCAAATAAACCAAGTGATGACGTCATGCACTCAACCAAATTTTGTTCCAATATGATGGAGATATCTCGACCAATTTGTGTCAAATGGTTTGATTCTTTGCAGCAAGATTCCAAATGTGCTCCATAATACGAGCTTTGCAGTTGTTACCATGGCAACATACTGGGTTCCAGACCTCACCCATATTAAAAGCTTCTCTGGCCACCATTGGCATTCCATTTTGACATTTGCTAACAGCACCTCATGCAGGATATAGCAAGCATGCAATGTTAGCTTTACATTTGTGGCCTTGCTTACAGTCTAACAATTTTTTCAAGCTGAAAATCACGAACATATTGAAATCAAGTGGGTGGGGACTGGAAAAGAGTGAGTTGCCATGGAAACAGACTCTTTTTTTATAGCCATAGGTGTGTTTCCTGTAGAACTATCAGCCCACCAAGTTTTAATAGTCTGCACTGCAAATTGGCCAAGGTAACTATGATTATAATCCATCATCTTTTCGCTTGCATGTAATTGGTCTCCAAGAATATACCCCAATTTTCAAAACTGTGTGCATTGCGTAAAAGATTTGAAGGATAATACACAAGATAGGCTCCATTTGGGGCGAAAATTTGCACGGATATTTGTCCTTGGACATTATCTGTTCCTCGAAGCTCAGTTTTCCTCAAGCTATGCTCTCGGAAAACTGTTCGCTTCTCGGAACAGATAATGTCTGCAGACAAATATCCTATCATATTTTCGTGCCAAAAGGAGACTACTGTTCATTTATACTCAATATAATATTGGGTTGAGTGTATGACATCATCATCTCATTTGTATATGTTGCCCATTCCTCAAACTTAATGGGGCATTTTCACGAGGATTTTGCCGTTTTAGGTCAATTCTGTGCTAAAATCATTACTTTAAGGCTTTAATCATGAACAAAAAGCTTCTGTAAAGCTATGATGAAGATATCAAATGAATTTTATCAGAGAGGGCTAACCATAATAAATTTCTTGAGGATTTTTGGAACTTGTGGCATCAACTTGAAAAAATTGGCCAATTTTTTGAACTTTCAATTCATTTCTGTCCGTGCCATCTGTAGCGACAGGCAACAGGAAACAGTTTTAGGGCCTCTTCATATGAGCCCAGTCAACTCGGCTGGCACAGTTTCCGAGATCTGGCCTGGCCACTCTTTTCTTTGTAAAAATATCGATGTGTTCATATGAGAGGCCGGGCTGGCTGGGTTATCGAGATCTCGGTAACCAGGATGAAAATTTTCCCATATGAACACTCCATCCCGGTGAGCGGGATGAAACTTTTTAAACAAAATAGCTGCGCTCTCGCAACATAGCGGCCAAAATGGCATAATTTTGGTCTTGTATGTATTTCTACTTTAGAAGTATGCAAATTAGCTTTATTAGTGAAGTTACAAGAGTCCACAAAGCTACGACAGTCACGAACAATACAAATTTACGTTCCACCATTTTGGTTGTGTTTCTTGAATTCATCCCGGTACCCGTGCCAGCCTGGTTACCGGGCTCATATGAAGAGGCCCACAGCACCTTCGAAATAAATAGTCTTCGACAACAAAACTAGATCATTAGTTTTGGAATTCAATTGATGTGAGGGCACCTTCTAGCTTTTTATAAAGTCGCCAAATAGCATGACAATGCCCCTTTAAATATCTCCGGAATTGATGCAGATATTTGCAAATGGTAAACAGTGTTTTTATTCTATGTGATACACTCAAAGGGTAAAAATTTGATCATAGAACCACTGGAGAATGTCATTTTCACCTTTAAGGTATAACACCTGTAACAGTGACAAAATTCTAAGAATTAAAATACTTTGGCAAGAAATGATACTCTGAATTTTTTTATCATTTATTAATCAAAATCAATTTTAACTATATTACAAGATAAATGCTGTGAAATGTTTTACAGATCAGAGGCCTGTTTCTCCAAGGTTCTGGAAAGTTTTTGCACCCAGTAAGAAGTTTCAGGCGTGCACATCTTTCTGTTTTTAGCCACAGGTTCTAAACTGACTCTGCGAGTGTGTTTAACGTTTCTGAGGCTTCATGAAATAGGCCCCTGGTACTGAATATAAAATTACAATTCATCAGCAAGTCCCACTCCAACATAGCAAGCTACTGTCAAACTCTAGAATCTTGCCAAGATGAAACCAAGTACTTCTTGAGCATTGCACATCAGATCAGCATCAGTAACTTTGATGATGTAAAAGCAAATGCTTAAAGCTCTCCATCAATACATGTAGGTTGTCTATTTACAAGGCCATAATTATTAGTAGTCTATTGAGTGGCTGTTTGATGTGGATGCCCATATGCTGCCCCATACTGCTGATACCACTGGCTATAATTACTGTATGCATTCTGAAACAAAAGGAAAACAAATAGGTAATGTTTTGTTCGAGTTTCCAAAAGAAAATCATCTTCAATGTTACAGTGCATATCACAAAACTTTTGACAAAGGGTTACCAAATTTCATTTCAAATTTCCGAAGTTCGCTACGAATTTGGCAATTTCATTATGGAGTTGTCAATCAAATCGTGAACTTCGAAACAAAGTTGTAAACTTCACGCCGAATTCTGTTGGGAAGTTGCAAGGTTTGTCAGTTGTTTTGATAATATAACTTTAAACAAAGTGACAAAAAATTTCCTCAACCAAGCAAGGCTTAATTTACGAGGTTTACTTCCAAAATGTAAATTATTTGAGATGTACAGAGTGCCTCCACATCACAGACGGATGGCGCAACTAACATCTTGTTTACAATAGTAAAGTAAATACAAAAGTTCAACAAACGACATTGAAATGTACTGTTTTTCAAGCTATTTCTAGAAGGATGTATGTCCTGAAAAAGGTTTTTTTTAATCTCTGATAGACTTCAATGTAAAATACTTTTAAACCACTATGCGTGGATGTTCTATCCAAAGCTACTTGCACCAACATGACAGAAATTGTATTCTATTTTTAGGCAGGTGTCGGATGACATCTGGGAAAACTCAGTTGTAATGTTTTATAATTATATAATCAAATAACTGGACTGAAAAGTTATAATAAAACCAGTAATTCCTAATCGACATAACAACTTATTAAGAAATTCAGAGACAATTTCCCTGAATGACGCAAACTTCTCTCGCAATAAACTTGTTAACTTCCCAAAGATGTTCAACATGAAATTCACAACTTTGTTTGGACCAAGTTCACAATTTGATTGACCACTATAATGAAATTGCCAAGTTCGTAGCGAACTTTGGGAATTTCAAACAACCTTCGGGAACCATTTGTCAAAAGTTTTGTGAAACGCTCTGCAACACCTAACCAAAAAAAATTCCAGCCTCCAGCCCCCCAAATTATGGCCTGTTATTCATTACATATGACCCTTAAAAACACTGCATTGTAATCAATACATCATAGTTCAGGGTTCTCTGCATTACAGGACCACATTATTTTTTCAAGTACCTGATCAACTTTCAGGATGAAAAGCATGGATGAACACTCGAGTGCAGTACAACTAACATAAAGTGCAAAGGAAAACATCGGAATTCACTGCACACAAAGCAAAAATGGAACAGGAATTCACATTTTAAATTAGATTGTATGTACGTACACTTGAACTCTGTTCACTATCAGAACAAAATCTCATAAAAACGGAACAGTACAGTTGCTGTAGGCAACAGGGAACGAGCAAACAGCCACTGAACAGACATGTTCACTAGCAAGGTTGCCAGCTTGGACAGCGGATAAACAGCCGGAAATAAAACCTTACCGGGTGTGCAGCAGAGTATGCCGCCCACTGGCTTTGCAAGGGAGTGGAGTAGCTATATGCAGAGGCGGCTGCAGTATAGGCAGCAGCTGTCGAATATGATGTGTCATATGCTTCGGCACCTGTCAACGTGGCACTGGTGACATGCTGACTACTATCTGCAGCTGCCACTTCTTCACTTTTTGATATTTTGGATTTGACCTCCGAGCTGTAGGAAAAGAAAGGCGGATAATGAATAAAAACAGCTGTCACCTAAAAAAGTGAAACATTTTAGAGTCAACGAAAACTGTCGCAGAAAGCAAATAATCCTCTCCAGTGTACAATGTATGTCAAGGAAATGAAAAAGCTGAACTGCATTTTTCTTGGCAACAGGGAACGAGTGAACAGTCACAGAGAAGACATATCCACTAGCTTAAGGTTGCCTTCTTTGTCAACTCTTGAAAAATTAGCACCAAGATAAATCATTTTGTTTAGTTTACTGTATTTGCTTGAAATGGTGCCATGGTGCTCAATATACATGTACTTTTCAATGATTTGATGCGACACTAATTGAAGGCTTCGGTGGAAAAAGGGCGTTAGGTTTTTTACTCAAAAATGAAATTTATCAAAAACGCTCCAAATTTCGCATGCAGTTTTGTTTAGGTGCGTTAGACAATGTTCTGCATGTTTTTTTGCTGAAGTTTGTTTCATTTTTGAGATATTACGTATGCAAAAAACCCTGTATTTGTTGTCACGTCAGCACGTGACCGCAAAGACGGTAATTTCACTTAAAATCCAGCAAAATATTGATCTTTTGCAACGTGTAACCTCAAAAAGTGTTGATGTCAGGTTAAAACCGTTAAAACTTTTATTTCATGTTAACGTGCGACCGCAAAGACGTTCGGTTCACTCAAATTACAGCCAGATGTTAATTTCCCGCAATGCGCAAGCTAGACAATGTTGATATCAGGTCATTTACAGAGACTTCAAATTTTGATTTCACATTATCACGCCACCGCAAGGACTTAAACCCTTAGGGTTTTACTTAGGGTTAGGGTTACCGCTCGAAACTAGGGCTAGCGTTGAAGGGTTACGGAACAAGGTTAGGCTTAGAGTTAACGCTTAGGGCTACGGCTTGAAACTAGGGTTACTGCTTGAAACTAGGATTACGGAACAAGGTTAGGCTTAGAGTTAATGCTTAGGGCTACCGCTTGAAACTAGGGTTACCGCTTGAAATAGGGTTACCGCTTGAAACTAGGGTTACAGAACAAGGTTAGGCTTAGAGTTAACGTTTAGTGTTACCGCTTGAAACTAGGGTTAGCGTTGAAGGGTGAGGGTTATTGCCGAGGGTTAGCGCTAGCGCTTCATTGTTAGGGTTAGCGCTTCGGATAACGTTAGAGTTAAGGTCAGGACGCGTTAGGGTTAGTGCAGTGTTAGGCCAAGGAGAACAATCAAGATGTAACCTTAAAAAATGTTGATTTCAGGTTTTTAAAACCGTTAAAATTGTGATTTCACGTTATCACGCGACCGCAAAGACGTTAATTTCACTCAAATTACAGCCAGTTCACTTTACGTGATTTCGCGTTAAGGCATGACGGCAAGGATGTTGATTTCACTTCAAATCCAGCAAGCTGTTCATTTCACCCAGCACGTAAACTCGAAAACGTCGATTTCGGGCCTAAATAGGTTAAAATGTTGATTTCACTTTAAAGCATCACAGCAACTATCTCTATTTCATTTTAACTGCCTGCAACGTATAAGCTTAAAAATGTAGGGCTGACAGATTAACAGATTAACCCTTCTGTGCAACGTACAGGTCTCTCTCCTTACATCTGCATGGCCCCTGATCCCAGAAGTTTAAAACACTACAAATCATGCCGATTTGAAGTAAAATCAACGCAACCTGGATCACAGATCTATGTTTTGAATCAATCGATCGCTTCTTGTTGGCCATTATGTTGGAATAAAAAAGGAAAAAAAAACACGCTCTGTAATTAGTTAAATATTATTGTGATTTACGGAGTCTTGTCTTGTCTTGTCTTGCCGAACGTGATCGAAATGCATGCCGGGAAGGTTCTGTTACACCTCGTGCGCGGGTAAACATGGAGGATGATGCAGTCTAAAAGCAGTTCTCATTTTCCAAACTTTGAAGCTAGCAACGCTTGGCAAATGGGCCACAACTCACGACAGGGTTTTATTCTTGGGCAAGAACTGCTCTTGGACTTTGCTGCCTGGATCGACCTGACTTCGAACGCTGATAACTGACTTGCCGCTGATATCAGTTGCGTTGGAAGTTACAGAACACGTTTTGCTTCTTTAAAACATGCTGGTCACTTACGGGTTATCAAGGCTTTATGATGCCTATCAACCACCAGGCAGGCTACAAGGTACTTAAAAACAATGCTTAAGATATTAGTCGAAGGAGCTGTACTGCATCATGCATCACTTCTCTTTGCTTTGACGCTCGATCGAAATTCACGTGTTGTCTCACGTCACAATAAGCTGTATAAAAAAATCTCTCCAGATTCCCGCTGTATACGCATTTTTTTTAAAATAGATATCTTCATTTTTGAAAAAAGAAAAGGAACAGAGGGAAAAAAAAAAATTGAGCGACTTCGTGTCGAACCGGTGTCACGGCAAAACAAATATTCGAATCTGGCCCGTTCAGCGCCTCATCCGCTTGTGCTAACGAAGCAGTAGTAAGAGCTTAAGGTATTATAGTGAGTTGATCGCTTAGCGAAACAAAAGGTTTCTTTTGTTTTCCATTCAACAAAAGGTCCCCAGAGGATGCCCTTGGAAAAATGTGTTTTTTTGCATACGTAATATCTCAAAAAGGAAGCAAACTTCAGGGAAAAAACATGCAGAACATTGTTTGACACACGGAAACAAAACTGCATGCGAAATTTGGAGCGTTTTCGACAAAGTTCACTTTTCAGTAAAAAACCTAACGCCCTTTTTCCACCGAAGCCTTCAATTAGAGGTTAACAGTTCATCAAGAGAGCCACTTTTTCTGGTGAATATGTAAAATCTTGCAAGGGGACCGCTATCACTACTAACAGGATAAAACCCAATCTTGAAAGACTGCTGTGTATTAACACGACTGGCAAAACAAATAATAATTCTATGCAACTGTCACTAAGTCTTACCTATCTAGCTCTTGTGATCGTTTTCTACCACTTAGGGGAATCAGTGCAGATTTCCCTTTGTATAACTTAGAATGATTCTCCTGAGCCACCATTATTTTATTTATGTCCACGCTGAAATCTTCAAGAAACTCAATTCGTCTTTGGGAGAATCCCTGTTTCACCTCTGTGTCTAGTTCACTGTTCTTAACCAAGTCAAACACCTCTTCAACTTTCTCTTCACTCACTGGACATGCACCAAGCTCTATGTCTAATAGCTGAAGATACAGTCTTTTATTGTCCTGACATGGAAAAAAATGAAAATTAGGCTGCTTGGGTTTGCCCTGATCTGTATTAAGGTTATTCCTCACAATTGCACTGCGCATCCTTTCTGCGCATAATTTATGGCGTCATTTAGGGCGCTCTCGTGCACGTGCACACTGAAAACATGGCGGATTTGCCTTGATATTGAGCTCTTTCAGTTGAAAAATGGCTATAGCTCTACAACGAGCATGGGCACCCCAATTTTTTTTCCAGTCATTGTAATCAACTTATCATAAACTTTGCTTGAGGAAAGACTAATCTGATTTCTATTGCTGAAAATTAAATAAATAGCGAAAATAGCAAGTAAACTGTGGTCTTTTCTATTTTGCCCTATGGTAACCATGTCAAGAAATTTGGTTGAAATTTTAATCAAGGATTCAGCTTTCTGTCTTAATCAAACTTAAAAAGTTTATTTGTGTCCGATAAAACGCATTGACTCCAGTTTAATGCGTGTTCTCATGATTCTCGGTCACAAAAATTTACAATTATTACTCGGAATGCGTTCTTGTAATAAGCGTTAAATAATGCCAAAATGGGTCATTTTCAATGCCCCAGTGCTCCTTAATGAGTATGGGCACCCCCCTTTTTTATTTCAAAATTGAAGTTCTCATATGATAAATATTCAGTGGGCAAAGTTTGAACGAAAATCTATTGTCAGTTTTATTTCAGGGGAATTACCTTAAATACTATGATTAAAGTACTTGACAACAGTACAGAATGCTACATGTATTATGTTATGGTTGTTAAATCCTGAATCCCAAAATTCTGTTTGGGATGCACGGGGAGCAAAGACTTTTTAGTTCATTCCACTGGAAAAAATATAATTTTTTTGTGTAAGTCAAATGAAACTTCTATTTTTTTGGTTCAAATGGAAATTTTGTGTTCTGTTTACTGTTTAACATTGCTTGTGCTACTCCTAACCCTTTCACAGATTCATGGGTACTTCAAACTGGCACTGCATTTGTTCTGAAGAAACTTAGAGTTCACACATTCTTCTCTGGGAAACATTCTTTCTGAATTTTTTTGTTACATGTAATAGTTATTTTAAAACAACCAATCGACTTGATATTAATTTACCTTATCTTTTTCCAGGGCTCCTTTCAACATCACTCGTGCTTTGTCCAAATTACCCAAAACCTGTCAAGTCAATAACACTTAAATTAAATTGAGAAGAAAACAATTGGTACAGTAGACCTGTACACATTAATTAAATCATTTTAAACAGGACTCTCTAATGGTGGCTACCCAGCCAGACTATTCCACAATGGACCTTTTTCACTTGTACATTTTGTTTTGGTCTTGTTTATTAAAAAGAATTACAAGCAAATGTATTCATGCTTGCATATGCTCTTTTTAATGAACAAGACAAAGGATCAAATCTGAGTATTATCACATGCTCTGTACCAGAAAACAAAATGTACACGCGAAAAATATATCTTCTTGGACACTATCCTGTGTCAGCTCTTTGATCCTACCTTGGACAAGAATCTTGAGTATCTTATGGCAAAAAATGTTGCCAATTCCTGGTCACTGGTCTCATTCATGGCTTCTTCATACAGTGCAGAGGTACCTTCAAAGTTTCCTCTTCTTCTTTCAAGGTTTATTCTCTTTAGCTTAACCATTATTATGCCAGGGACTGCCTTGTCTAACTCTGCCAAAATCTCAGATGCCTTCGCAGCATTTCCTTAAAAAGAAAGCAGTGCAAGGATGAGCTCTCAAAGGGTTACAGTTACACTCATAAACAAAACAGAAGAAACTGATTTACCTTAGTTCAACAGGTGTTGTGCCAGAAACAACATGCTGCATACACAGTCTACCCAAGTAGTGAATTATTATATTAGGATAATGGGACAGAATTTACTGTTTTCGAAACAAGACTTCACCAAACATCACTCTACAATGGGGACAAGTCCATACACTGCTACGTGCAATGTTAAGCTTTCATGCAATCACTGCTGTATTGCATAACTACCTTCACTCTATGTGCAACAGTAAGTGTATGGGTCCTGTCCACTGCACCAAAACCTAGAGCTGATTTTCAGTTGAATATTTGTCAACTCTGAGAAGCAACTAAGCCCTTTTTCCAACAGAATCAGCCTCTTTCCTTGGAAAAAAGAAACTTAGTTTTAAGTCATCTGAAAGACCCTTGAAGCCTAGTCAACAAGAATAAGTCTTCAATATTCATTGTTTGGTTTTCTACATTTTAATAATCACCCATATGGTTGATTCTACAGTAATATTTACAGCTGTAATCACCTCGTTGTTCCTCAAATGCAGCCCAAGCTAAATGAATGGAGGGTTTTCTTGGAAGATGTATTGTGCAGGCTCTCTCATAGACATGACGACAGGCCTCGACACTATGCCCTTCCATATATGTAGCAAATCTTTGCCAGAAGTCCTCATACAATGCACATGCAATTACACATCGCTCAAAGAGTATAACAACCCTTTTGTGATCACCATTGCTTAATTCAAAGTCAAGATACTCTCTCCAATTTTTCAGCTGCACACGTTCAAGAGGTTTGACATGAAAATATGGTCTCTTTATGGCTTCCTCAAATGGCCATCTCTTTCGCACTTCTTCTTCCAGAGCATTATAGACTTTTTGCCTAGCTGATATGACTTTTTCTCGTATTGCAATAGTCTCAGCATCATCCTGGAAAAGCAGAAATAACACAAAGATAAAATACAGTCACACAAAAAAGTTTAAAAGAAAAAATCACTCAAGGAATAGTCCTTTTTTTCTTTTAAGTCTTTACATGTGTCTTCCAAATTGAACATAACATGCATAATTTCTGTTGCAAAATGAGGCTTTGGACTTCAATGAAAATAAGTTTAAAACACCTCCACAAAATGCTGTTTCTTTCATTGTAAAAATGTCCAGCCTACAACCTTGCAATGAAATTTGCCATAATGAACACTGGCCAAGAAACTGTACAGTATTTTGTGCAATGGGAGGTACAAGAAGCAGATGATACATTATCGTTGACCAAGTCTTTGTAAAGTAGTTTTGGTAGCCCATCAAAATACATAACTGGTCTAACAGTGTGTACTTGCACATTTTCAGCGTAAACAGTAAATAATTTATTGTAGTTTCCATGCAATAATTTTCCCGCCTATCCATTCAAGCACGAAGACAAAGAGCTGTTTATTTTGCCACATGATGGTAAAACTCTGTCACCCGGACCAATTACCTGTGAAGTAAGAGAACTTTCTGCCCCTGGAGCGACAAGGTTTTCTGTGCCTGGAGCCACTTCATCGGCATCTGCATCACCATTGACACCTGCACAAATAACAAACAAATAATCTGTGTTATTTTATCATGATTACCTGGCGATAGCATTTTATGATACAAACAATGTAAGCAAGCAAGAACAGCTGTGCCCACTGTTTGTACTCAACTATGGAGGCAGAGCCTTCTCTACAACTATAGTACCACTCAGAAGCTGGCTCAAAACAGACAGGACTGGGGAAACTTTGTTGCTGCCCTGCATAAGGGTAGCAAGTAAGCTTCAAGAGTAATTGTGTGTTTATAGGCTTGTTCATGGGCTTAACCCATCCTGCCTTTACTGTAATGAATAGTGCTACTTACAGTGTACCTCCCAGTGAAAATAACTTTTTCTTTTTGAAGTTAACAGAGATTGTTGTGTGGTACGCCCTTCAACAAGTTACTTTAATCTAATGGTTACATGTTAATACTCTTACCAGGCGGATTGCTTGAGGGTGAGGCAACAGTGATAAGAGGTTCAGCCTCGGCCGACGTCAACCCAGGAGGAGCAGCTGCAACTTCTGCTCTAAGTTTAAGGAGTTCTTCCGTACACAATACAGCAGCTATGGGGTTGGAGTTTATATGTTGCTTAAACCTGAAACATGAAAAAAAAAAGTTTTCAGCAAATCTTGACACTTGCCACACTGCTTTCAGATAATAAAAATAGTATTATTACAGGCTGATCAGTCAGCTTGGCTTCACAGTAACCATCTCTGTTTTTCTCTCATCACTTTGCACAGTGGCAAGTTACAAATGCAATTAAAGTACATTAACACATAATATCACTAACCAAAGCATTGCCTATTATTTCAGTTACATATATAATATACAATAATGCACCATAAATCGGGTTTTATTAAGGGCCGAAACCAGGCAGACTGGGCAGCTGCGAGAACAATAATTTTGCCTGCCTGGTTTGACCATCAAGGGAAGGTTTGTTTTTCTTATAAAGAAGCTTACTCCATGAAAACAAGTTCCCCTTTTGCTGAAAATGTTAGTAACAGTGCCTTTACTGAAACCAGGGCCACCAATCAGATGGCAGAACTGAAACAACAGATTCCACCATTTTCAAATCCAGCCAATCAAATTACAAAACAATGAAATCTCCACTTTTTCATTGTGGTACTTACGCTATTATGATGCTGTACATTTAATTGCTTGCAGGTTTAAGAATTATATGTTACACTTTCAATGGGGTCATTAACTGGTTTGGAAAATACATGGTAATAAAAGCTGCCTAAGACTGTCACTCGTAAATATGAACCTCCAACAGAGTGTGTGGTGTAGGTTTTGAATATTGTCATGGCTGTCAAAAGAAACCCTTTTAATGGTCTCTGAGCAGTTTCGCATTAACCCAGGTTCAAAATGCATGACTTGAAAAAAGATTATTTTCCTTGTAACTCACTGAAAGGAGCTGAAAGCAAACTTCAGGCAAGATAATTCAAAAGTTAACTTGATAAATAAATAAGCGTGTAACCTGAATTCTTTGTTCAAAATATCTTAGATTCTTCCATCCAGGGGAATTTCCTATGCATAGAGCCATCGTCTTTGTTTTTGCTGGAATCATTTTACTCGCAGTCTTTGAAAGTACAATGCACACACAAAAACTCCATTCGAATTTTGTATGATGTTATTTCAATACACTGATAATCCAGAAAGGAAGCTCAAACTCCAAAATGTACAGCTCCCGAGAAAGTGAACGCGGTGGTTTTTCCAAGCTACATGGTGGATGAACAACAGGAGCACGAACAGCAGGAGCAGAATTTAATTTGCGTAGTTGTGTAAGCATCACAACAAACAAATTTAGATTTCATTGTTTTGTACCGGACATTTGATTGGCTGGAATCTATTGTTTCAGTTCTACCATCTGATTGGTTCTCATTGTCTAGGTGGCCCTGGTTTTCAGTAAACCCACTGTAATGAAACACCTGGTAAATAAAATTATGTCAAGTATGGAAGCAAATGAAAATTCCTTTTTTCACCTAGATGTTGGATGTGAGCTAGAAATTAAACAATAATCTTACTTTTCAAAATGCTGGCTGTAATTTTGAGTAGGAACCTTAAAGACTCTGTCATACAAGGCTGTTACTCTCTGTAGCTGACCCTGGCTTTTTTCCCATTCAATGTATGCATCCCACAGTTTGTCAGCACGGAACTCTTCACCAGCAGTAGATACTGCTCTCTCAAATAAACTATAAGATAATAAACGAGGAAAACAACAAGAGAGACCTTAGACAGCGAGTTACATGCAAGAGAATGGAGTCAGCGGACTTGAGATGTAAAAATTTTAAATCAGGACTGAATGGACTGAAGCATTAAAATACCTTTGCCATCAGTTAGTACATTGTTGTGCCCCATACCAAATGACCTGGAAGAGGCCAGCATGGGTTGTGATGCCTACTCAACTCAACACCAGCCTAACTGTTACTAACAAGAAATACATGGCACAACAAATTATGGGAGTTAGATAAACTGCCAAAAATAAAAAAATTGAGAAAAAATTCAAACACAGAACTCTCAAAGTCTGAATACAATATTTCAAAACACACTCATCAACTGTGAATTATCCCTTGGTGTGCACTCTCTAGCCAACGATACCATTTCAAGTCTTGGCTGAACAGTTGCCCTAGAGAGTAGATAGTCAATGTCAGTATATAGCATTCAATGCAGCAGAATGAAGTTACCTTCGCATGACTTCTGGGCCATCAATCTGACCCTTGGTACTTTGAGAAGAAAAGTTGAGATAATGTACCCACAAATCCACACTAAGTGGAATGGCAGCAATAGCTCCCTCAAAAACCTGAAAAGTGAAATGAAAAACCACAGGATATCTGTGAAAACCAATAACCTTTAGAAGTTTTGTAGTTCCGAGTTACACTAAGTGGCAGCTTGAATAATCTAACGACTTGATCTAAAGACATGTATGAAGTTGTAAGACTTAGTATGCTTAGGGGTGCATTATAGGGCTCAAAGCTACTCGAGTCATTTTCATCCTCGATGATTATGTCTGATCACAGCCTTCTCAACAGGTTATACGAAAGTTGGAGGCAGTTTGGGTTCCAAAGGGACACTTTGAAGTGTCCTTAGGGTGTAGCTCTGTAACAGTCCTTATCAATTTTGTCTACTATTAAAATGTTTCTGCATAATCCAGATTGCTTTCCACATAATTGTTGCATTTTCCTTCAGTAGTACAAAGAGCAATTAAGAGTCTGCTAAAGATAGCTGTATCAACTGGATAAATCACAAAAAACCTAACAAAAACACACATGTAACCAACTGTTTTGCTGACAATTTTCCACTTGAAAGTGATTATTTTGTTGCCAGATGCATAATTTTACCACAATATTTTTGATAGAGACATGCTTTCAATGCCTACCTGTTTGCATGAAATTAATAAATAAATTATAATGTAAACTCAGTTGTTTGTCAATTAGAATGTAGATGTAGATGCTTAGGTCTTTGATTTTGGAGCAAAAGTTTTTTAAACCACAGTAGAAATAATTATTATGTCTCTATTATTCCATTGTACTGGCCTGGAATGAACAATTTATGCAAATGTACAGACCAATAAAAATATAAATGGCGTAGCATACCTCTTTAGCTTTCTCAATGTTGCCATTCTTTCTTTCCAAATCTGCATATTTTTTCCAGTACCCATAACAGTATGGGTAACGTTTAAAAAAGGCATCAAATGCTTGTCTTGCAGACGAAAGCTTGTTCTACACAAAAGGCAAATACAACAGCGAGTTAGTACAAACCAGTTCACCATTTTCTGAAAGCAAAGTGCAGGCTGACAAAACAACAAGACATAACCTCAAACTGTGGTTTCTACAAACGCTGACTTGCACGGTTTTATCCAAGTAAAGGGCTAAAATTATCCTAAACAAAGAGAATGATCTGTCAGAAAATGTGCCTCTGAAACATCATGGGAAAACTGTATTGACGACATTCACAACACATTCGAACTTTTTAAAATAACGCAACTCCCAAGTAAAATAACGCTTTTATTAGTTTATAGTTCACATACCTCTTGCTCGACAAACTGCAAAAGATACGTCCAGCTGGTAAAATCCGCTGGATTTTCCTTCACTGCCTTCCAATACTTGAGTTCTTGTTCATTGACCACCTCTTCTTCGACAGGGGCGTCAGTGGAATCCTCGTGGCTCTCTGAAATTGCTCCATTCTCCTTCGTTTCCGTCATGTTTGTATCCGCATTACCATCTGTTGAGTTGTTACTGCTTTCTTTAGCCCCTGTAATTCGTTTCAATTCAATAGACGAATTAGAAGAGTCGAACTCATGGCAAAAGCATTATGCGATATTTGCTCAACATTATCAATGATTTTGAGCCAATTAATTTACGACGTATTTCAAACAAAACAATTACTTTAAGAAACGCAAATATCACGACCGCTACCTGTAGGATGGGAAGGATTTTCGCTAGATTCTGCTGCAGCTGCAACTACCTCCACAACCGCCGCCATCTTTTCTTTCAATGGTTTGTCTAAAGGGCTGGGCGTGCGAGACAGGGAGCTGGTCACTAATCGTCAAACGAAGCAGTCGCGAAACTGTACCGAAGATTTCCCGAGGACATCCGAACAAGTAGCTCACTCAGGGCATTCTCCAAATAGTTTGTATACCGACGTCTCTACGACTACGAGTGAGTACGATTGACAGTTACGTACTGTAAAAACATTTTCTGTTTTAGAATGAATCGAGGTGAAGTGTATGAAAATTTCCTTTATGTTGCAGCCCTGGCCGCCGGATGTTGCATCTCAGTTCCGCTTAAAATTAACGAGTCTAATTTGAAAGGTTATTGTTTACTCTTTGGGGAGCTTGATGTTCTAACGAACACTGTGTTCGCTGGTAATGACAGGTACTGCACATTCACATTTTACTCGTCTTTGACAAATGGTATTTTAGCAGTTTTGCTGGGATTTTTCAAATGGTGCTGCAGTATCGACACCGATAGCCCAAGGTAAGGTGTTAATTGAATAAGCTCAGTTAATGATAATACAGATCAAAGATCGTTCATAGAAGTCAAGTTTGTTACAGTTGTAACTGTACACTCCGGACATGTATCTGCACGCTCACTCAAAAAAATTGTAAATGCAAATTTTACGATAACTGCAGAAATTCGCGCGCGCTCATTGGTTAAATTTTATTGTCCATATGCGGACAGACAGATAAATTTGAAATTCATGCGACGCGTCAGCGAGCGAGAGCGGGCAATTCGACAATTTGTTATCGTAAAAAACAAATTGATGTCAGTTTTTAATGCATCTGTCCTGTTATTGACAATGAATTTCGTCATAACATTGTCAAAGTAGTCTGCGGATCCACTCGGCTATCGCCTCGTGGATCCACAGCTACTTTGACAATGTTATGACGAAATTCATGATCAATAACAGGACAGACGCATAAAAAACTGACGTCAATTTGTTAATTTTATGTCAAACACAGCTAGCGCAGGGAGTGCTTGCGCTTGAACCAACAATAAACTCAACCCACATATGACGCCGGGTCCGGGAATCAAACTCGGGACACATTAATAAATAATAATAAATAAATGACAATTTTTATAGCGCCCTATCCAAAAGCCCTAAGGCGCTTTACAATCAAGGGAGGGAGCGCTCTCACCACTGCGCCATCCCTGCTCCCCATAATATTCTCAGGATATAATTCCGTGCACCAGGGACTGAATCTCGTCTTGTTGCTCATTCTCATTACAGTTTTTTTGTGTCAAAATTTGCCGCAGAAATTAGTTGCTGATTCCAGATTCTTATTGGAAAAAAGACATTGTTTCTTAAATTCATAACACCAGGGCATAACCAATTGATGAAATTGATAATTGATGACAATCAATGACAATCAATGGCAATCAATGCCAATTAATCGATTGATATTGATAATCAGTAAGCAATCGATCGTCCAGGTGGAGGTGGGTGTGAATGTCGATTGTCATCGACTTTCTTCGATTGGCATTGGCCAGTTTTCATCAATTATCAATATGTCCAATATTAACCGATTACTTGGCATTCGATTGCCATCGATTGTTGATAGATAATTTGTCAGTATCCTCGTGATTAAAACAATGACAGTCTAGGACATCAGCTGAAGACCAAGTTTTATACAACACTGATAATTCATTTAGCTTAATATAAATGAATAAAGTTTGCAGAAAGTTGCACAGCATTAAAGTGCGTCTTTTTTAAGTTACAACATGTTATTAAAGGACAGTGTGTGATCACAACGTGACCGCAACTCGGTGTGATGTGCTTCTGAGATATTCTAGATAGAACTAAATAGTACCGGCAGACTATTCCATCCCGGGATTCCATCTTGTCAGGCATCAGTAGAGATCTGTTAGAAAACCTAGATCAACTGGGAGAAATAGATTAAAATTAATGTTGTTTTATAGTTATCAACTGCATAAAGCATTTTGTTAAAATGATTTAAGTGTTTCTTCGGATCTGGGTGAAATCAAGGAACAACGTAACCATTCAGCTGATGAGACATTGCAGAAAACTATTTGATCATTAAAAGCTTTTAAAGCCCAATCAATGGCAATTCATGATTCCTGAATACTTTAGGTGATTATCAATTGGTCATCGATTGGCTGATACCAATCGATGCCAATTAACTAACATGCATCAATTGATCGATTGGTATCCATTGATTGCTTTTCCGATCATCGATTTTTATTGATTTTTTGGTTGTGCCCTGATAACACATGAGCAATTCCAATGCGTGCAGGTAAGAGTTATAACCAAATGCTGCACTGTGATTGGCTACCTGAACGGGCAAGATAGCATTATTTTGCCTGCCTGAGACTAACTGCTTTGTCCTGCAAGAAAAATTCCCCTGAAAGCCATATAAGAAATCCTCTATTGACCAAACTTGTTCAGTCAAGATGGCTAGATAATAGCCTCGTTCTTTATTTTTCCAAGTTAATGGACCATAAAAAATACTGTTGTAGCTCCCATCTCCACACACAAAAAAGAACTTAATGATGGCCATTATAATCCATCAAATCTTTTCGCTCGCGCGTGCGATTGGTCTAAACACGTCATGTGACCGAATATCACCCAGCTAAAACTGGGAGATATCCCAAATTATTATTCAACAAATTGTAACACTATCCAAATATGGTCATGATGCTCTCAATATCTGTCATCCGCAGGTAACAGATATCCGGCGATATACATAGCTTCATACGTGGGAAGAAAAAGTGAAGTGAAAAAATGCAGACAGAAAGGTTTAAAAATGTTACGAGCTTGGAAATCAATTTTGCTATCAATTTGTTGAATAATAAAACAATTATCCTGCTCAATCTCGCGGAATATCGTCTGATTTTAGCTGACTCGGCCTACGGCCTCTACGGCCTCATCGGCTAAGTATCAGACGATATTCCGCGCGATTTCGCAGGATAATTATTAAATATACTCCAATTTTCAAAACTGCGCGCGTTGCGTAAAAGATTTGAAGGATAACAAACACGATAGTCTCCATTTGGGGCGAAAATGTGGTAGGATATTTGTCCTTGGACATTATCTGTTCCTCGAAGCTCACAGTTTTCCTTGAGCTACGCTCTCGGAAAACTGTTCGCTTCTCGGAACAGATAATGTCCGCGGACAAGTATCCTAGCATATTTTCGCGCCAAATGGAGGCTATTGTTTATATATCCAGCCATCTAACAGCTTGGGTTTGGTTAATAACCCATATTTTATGATCCATCTGTCTGTGTCAGAGCTCACAATTTTCCTCAAGCTGATCTCTTGGAAAGCTGTAATCACTTCTTAGAAGAGAAAATAATTACTTGCAGCAAAATATCCAAGACAGCATATTTTTGAGGCAAATGGAGGCTTACATGCCCAGGGGCAGTACTCCCATATATGGGCCATATAGGTACGTTCCATGGAATACAGTATAGTTTTTGACGTTCTCAGTCCTTAAATAGGGTATCTTTTTTGACCCTTTGGTAACTGTGTTGCTGGTGTGGTCCTTAGATAGGGTAGCTAAATTGTATTATCTAATACTGGAGTGTGAAAACGCCCGCCTAAACGAATGTTTGGACCTTGAAAAGGGTATCATTTTTTCGCTTTCTTCAAAGTCTTTAAATAGGATTCAAGAACCTTCATGGCACACCCCTATCCAAAATTCGTGGGAGTACCTCCCCTGGGCTTAAATGCTTTTTTAATTACCTACCAGTACACTTGGACCTTTAATATAACCCCTGCTCTCAGAACTAATGTATTTAAAACCAGTTGAGCAAAAATTATCTGCAAAAAAATTCATACATGCCCTCCAGCCTCGTATTCAATATACCACGCAATTCAGGATTGTTTTGGTGACTTTTCTTTTATAGTGTGTAGTTCTGACATGTGGAAGGTCATGTGGAAATGCAAGGAGGCCTAAAAGGGGTTGTGAGTTTGGGGGGGGGGGGGAGGGGTGAAGTAATTCCACAAGCAAGAGTTTTTAGAAAATAATGCAATTTAAAACCTTGGACTTTGGAGGTCAAGAGGGTGGTTAAAAGTTCGGGAACGTTATTCAAAATTTTCCAGTACAACACAATGTTCACAATTTCTTCTACCTTAATCTAGAGTGGTGTACTTCAAATTTACCACTTGCATTCTGTCAGCCATTGCATGGATCAACTGTTTGGTGTGTACCATCTTCATCGTGATCGGCTTTACAGAGTGGTGCAGCTCCGTAACTAATAATAGGAACGTAGAAAGGTGCGTGCAGCATTCATTTAGTAAAGGCAATTCCCCTCACTGTTATTACATTTCTTGTTTACTGGAAGGCATGAAATACACTGTTTTTAGTCATGTTATAATCATGACTATTTACCACTTACTTCTTGTATTATTTCAATTTGCCATTTATAATTTAATGTAAAAACAGCACATCAATGTTAACCTGCAATCAGGCGTCCCTTATATTTTTTGTCGTGGCGGGAAGGTTTGCCTGATACAATTACTTGACTATTTGTCTGCCGCCCCCTAATTAATCATTCATTCCAGATAACCAAGCAGAATTACCGGAAGTCTTGCGTGTTGTCGACAGATCGGATCGAAATCCACCCATTAGTGTGTTTGTTACATGTTCAGTGTGACCTTCTCACCTTCTTTACGTCATACTAGAGGGCTGCGATTGGTGTTCGATCCGATCGGTCGATAACATGTATGATTGACGGAAATTTTGGAAACGTTTCCGCGGGTGTTTTGTTTTCCAAAGTTGTGTATCAACGAAAAAGGTGGTAATACATATATAGTGCTCTTGCCTAATCCCGTCAGTAGCACCACCAAAACATCTCTCCCATGGCATGCGATTCTATGAATGCATTCTATTTGTTCATCATTGAGAGTTTTGTGAACAAAACTCTAAAGAGAAGCATTTAAAGCTGACAAAAACTGGTTCTCTTCGCTCGCCTCATCAGACGTCATGATGGTATTCATCAGCACGCAGGATTTGTTACCGGAAATCACACCGCCACAAAGGTAACCAATCATGGCTCAGTTCTAAGTACCTTTTTGTTTCTTGACCAATCAGAGAAAAGTCCAGATTCTGGACTAGCAACAGACAAATAGTCAAGTAATTGTATCAGGCGTACCTTTCCGCCGTGATAAAAAATGTAAGGGACGCCTGATCGCAGGTTACATCAATGTATACATTTATAGGCAAGGAATAGCCCAGAGAAACCTATTAATATAATTTCTGCAATAATCCAGTGATAAGCTTCTTTCATAATCCTCTTTGTGCATTCCAAAATGCAGAATTGCCATTTAGATACCATTATTAGGGGTGAGATGGAAGGACCTTCCCACCAGTACTTACAGTAATTCTGGTTTCTGGAGCATGAAGCAACTAGGAGCCTTGCTACTCATCCCTAGAGATACCCCCCACCCTGCATCAAGCTTGCCAGGACCCATACACATTAATTTTATACACCATAAGTTATTAGGGCAATCATTAAGGGCCATAACCCGTAAGCCTTTTAGGGCTGAGTATGTTTGAGAGGGCCTTGATGTTACAGGTGAAAATACCTTTTCTTGATACAATTTACCCACAGAGTAACTAGTCTGTTATGGGTGTGGAGATCAAGGCTACAAAGTTAATGACAGCCCTGATATTAAGTGCCCTGCCCACATTAACACATAACACAGCGTCTCCAACCAGAGCTCAGACTTAGACCATTGAATCAGGCATCAAATGCATGCACTAAACATAAGGTTACTACCCTTTACACAAGATACTGGAGAGGGGGTGGGGGGGGGGGGGGATGGTGTAAAGTATTGTCAGTTGTTTGCCTGATTCCAAGGCCACATTATTTCACTGCATTCAATTGTTTTCGGGGCTCTTGGTCCAGAGTGAAAAGTGTGCTCAAGGCCATTCATCTTGAATACCTCACCAAAATCAGTTGTCCTTGAAGGCCTGAAATAAAGCTATACAGGACCTGAGGCAAGTCAACTGCCAAATCATAACCTGATGTCTTCTTACAGTGGACTAGCATCTCATTCAGGGGAGATGAAGAGCATCTCCTTCATTTCATCCGATGGAAACCTGAGGTGTGCCAGTAACTGGGTCTGCTAATCTGGGTATTTAACAGACTTGACATTTTAAGTTCATTTTATCTTCAGCTGCCAAAATGCAGAAAAGTGGGACTGGACTCAATACACACCAGCTGGCATTGATGGAAGCAAGTTTTACACTTATCTCTTCATGGCAGAGGTGAGAGAGTACAATTTGTCTGAAAGCACCAATAGATAAGAAATCCCAGCAGGTCACTTTACTATTTATTCAGTCTCAAAGAGTAAATATTTCAGATTGAAGTGAGACTGCAGGCCATGAATGAGGCAATATTGCATCAGAGGTGCTTTATTCTCTATAAAGCATTTGTTATGCATCAGAATTGATCACTCTTTTCAATTGGCGATTTCTATGAGACAGATTTAATCTCTGATGAATCAGCTACTAGTTACTTGTTGGAGGCTAGTGTGTACTTAACGAAGTGGTCGTAATCGTGGTCAGAAGTGTAGAGCAAAAGCAGTGGAGTCGGAAGCTGAACACCGGTTCTGCTTATCATTAAGTGGCATTTTATGACCTTGTAAAAACTAGATTGTCAGAGTCAGAAGAAGCAGAAGAATAAAAGTTATGCTTGATTCCAGGCCTTCATGTTGCTTGGTTTCACCACTTCTGCTTTTGACTCTGACAATTTCTAGTTTTCACTGGATAGTGACAGAGTCGAAAGTGGAATCAAAAACTAAAAACATTGTAACAGGACTCTTATTCTTCTGACCACGATTTTGTTGAACTTCTGAATCCCTTATGACTCCTATTTTTGATTTTCACTTGCAGTCATAACTCCGACTACAAAATTTTTCTGACTCTGACTCTATCACTGGTGAAAGCCAGCCTTTAACTACTTGCCATGATAATTGTTTGTTACATGTTCAACTGTCCTCATTGTCCCCTAGGTTGCCTCATTTTGTGCTGTAGTGATTTGGTTTATTATAGTCATTCTCTCAGGAAGAAATTTTAAGCGACGCCTGTTTCAAGCAAGAGCAGCACAGTACTATTTCACAGACGATGGAATGGTATTTCCAGTACCAGTGCAAGAAATTCCTGTTCATGAAGTCAAGAGTGAGCAGGGATCAAGATACCTGTGATTACTTAAATATTAACTTAAATATTAATAATAATGTCATTGCCAGCAATGTGAAGAAGCTGGAGCAACTCTCATCTCACATCAGCAAGAAGCTTTATTGTCCCCCAGTAATGATCTCACAAGTGACTGTGAGCTGGGACTTGCCCCACGTTTTTTTTCTTGTTTCTAAAGTGGTGAATAACATTTTACCATTTTGAACAAAGTTTAGTGTTACTGCTATTTAATAGCTAGTATTTGTGATATAAAAACAGCACAGTAACAGGAATTTGGCTCATCCTTGGTGTAAGAATCTGGAACACTCACCAGTGACGCAAAACAAAGAATACAAAGAAGTCAATATAATAGACCCCAACTCTAATCACAGGTTTTTACACTGAGGTATGCCCAGCAATTATTAAAAAGGAAGCAACATATTTCATTTTACAAAACATATTTTGACATTCCTATCTCATCTTCAGTTGCAAATGTTTGATGGCTATATGTTTGAATTTTTACTGTATACATGATTACATTATATTAGGGAATTGTGCCGCAAGATTAACCTCAACAATTTGGATATTGGAATACACTGGGAACAAAGGCTGCGTAAATGTTAACAGTAGTTGAAACAATAAATAAGTTAAATAAAAAAAACAAAACATGAAAAAGAATTAAAAAGAAAGAGACAAATCCAAGTGCCTCAGCTTTTGGTTTGGAGTTGGAAATTCCCACTTAATATACAGTGCCTCTTTTATTTTAACTTGAACACTCGAGGTGGCAGAATCTAGAATAGTGAAAGATTCCGTAGAGGATGAGTCATGACGAGTCCCTGATGACTGCAAGTGCTTGTAAATATGCAAAGCCTTGTCTGACACAAGGTGCTTGCGGACACATGTAGAAAATAATGTGGCGAGTGGTCTCACCAGTATGGCAGGCATTTCAGCCGGCACATGTGAATTTATTAAGTGTATGAACATAAACACACAGAATAATATTACATTAGCAAGAAAATATTGTTGATATATTTTCATAATAGATCTATCCATTAAAATAATAATTATTAATTAAATAAAATAATCTTGACTCAAGCAAACACCCTATACAACTAGCCCCTGATATTTCAAACTATATTCAAACCCTCCCAAAGCGCTTGCTATTAGCTCGTACCATCAGGGCTTTTGTCATTTTCAGCGGGAAAGCAACTGGTTTTCAATGACAAGTAAAAATTTTTGAACTTAACTCTTTTATAAGAACACTGTTCCTCTGGAATGTTAAACCAGACAGACAAATAATGCTCACAACAGCTGGCCCTTAATGAAACTCCTGGCTACCATAATGTCTTAAAGGAGCAGTGTCACACGGATTTTGCTGTTTTAGGTCAATTCTGTGCTAAAATCATTACTTTGAGGCTTTAATCATAAACAAAATGCTTCTGTAAAGCTAAGATGGAGATATCAAATGAATGTTATCAGAGAGGGCTAACCATAATAAATTTCTTGAGGATTTTTGGAACACGTAGCATCAAAACTTGAAAAAAATTGGCCAATTTTTTCAAGTTTCAATGCATCTCCACCCATGCCATTGTAGCAACAGGCGACAGGAAACAGTTACAGTACCTTCAAATAATCTTTAATAACAGAACTAGATCATTAGTTTTAGAATTCAATTAAGCTAAGACACCTTCTAGCTTTTTATTAAGTTGCTAAATAGCATGGCAATTCCCTCTTTAAAAACAGAAATAACCTTTAAAAGAGGTAAACTACTATTACTTTGACAAGAATTTTGTAGAATCGTGGTGAAGTCTAAATTTACCTTTAGATTTGAATGAATGATATTGACTTGGTCTGCCTTTTTTCGTCCAAGATGTTTTTGGAATCTGATGCTTTGAAAAACTCACTTAACTACATCATAATCTTGTTATACACCTAAACAATGTAAATCACTGACATGTTATTCTCTTTATAATAAAACATCTACATCATTATGCAACCATAACTCAGTACTTTCTAGACAAATTTATTATTATTTATTCTACATATAACTGAACAAACGCAAATTAATGAGAATAGCAGCAAACCATTTATGCATCATCATCATCATCAGCAATGTCGTCATCACCAACATCATCATTAGCATCACCAGCATCGTTCAGCAGCCTCCAACTACGCACCTTATGTACCAGTGGAACTTTCTTCATGGCGTGCCAATGTGCACAGGATTAACAATTTATAGTCAAAGATAATGTTGACTTCCCTTAAACTTCACAAACATTATATTCTATATTCCTACATGTGTAGGTCACGAGGTTGCACTTCCTTGTAATCCAAAGTATAATCGTGTAGCATGGGTCATGCACAAAATAAACAGCACGACAAAGGCACACCAACCACACGCCTAGTAAAAACAAACCCATGACAATGATTAGTTAATCCATCAAAAAAATCATTTGATGGGGTAGAGTTAGCCTTTCACGCAGACGTTCTTAGGCTTGTCACGCGTTCCTCCCCACGAACGTCTGCTCAACGGACAGGCTCATTTATATTGCACGATATATGCTTTCAAGGGGCAAAATGTAGAAAATAAGAATTTTTCCGTGAAATGTTGCTTACCCGCATTTAATATTGTGGCGCTGGGCCTGGTTGTTTCACTAGAACTATTTGTAAGTAGAGCGTGTGTTGCTTCTTATGACCTTTTATCACGCATATCATATTTACCCATGGATGTCCAGTTTTTTCTTCGGAGATGCCGCAGCTTTACTTTGAGAAAGCTACACTTTTCTGTAGTGAGGTTCTTAATATGTTTCTTCCATCAATTTGGTTGAGCTTATGTTTCTTGAGTTTGATGAATAGGTGTATTGCTCCTTTTGTCCCTTCTGCCACCACATAATTAAAATGTAGCTGTTTACGTGCAAACCACTTGACTGTTTTGCGTGTTGTATATCCCATTGTTTGACTTAGCTCAGGCAAGACCATACCCATCCTCAATGTGGATCTTATCAGTTGCCGGTACTTCTAAACATCTGCAGTTGCTGGTGGAACTCATACGTAACTGAAAATTTTGAACATTTTGCGGCAAAAATTTCTTGTGTTGAAGCGTTGGGTCAAAGTCGGTCAAAGTCCAGCTTTCCACAGATACGCAGAGAAGCTATGATTGGCTAACCGGCAATGAACGGATGGGACCGGTCCGTTGAGCAGACGTTCGCAGGGGAGGAATGCGTGACAAGCCTAAGAACATCTGCGTAGGAGGCTAGGGTAGAGTGGGCGCATATATGCATGCTGGATGACAGCAGTAGCATCTCATCCTGGAGAAATGGTATTACTGGAATGTGTTTAAATCATGAAAAGGCAAAAATGATGATTGAAATGGTGCTATGGTTAACCTAAAAACGTTATTTACATATCGTTAAATAGTGCCCAGGTTAATGGTTTAAAGGAATCCAAATTAAAACAAAAAGAAATAAGATCTTGCACCGTCATGCAATTAGAAAATAATTCGAAAACCAATCAGTATATACAGTAAAGAAATTATGTTATAGGAGGTAAATAAATAAGACACTTCTCCAAGTTTTAGGTCTGTACGTTTTCCCAAGCTTCAAATATTTGTTGAAATATTGTGCACACAAATGTGTCCCAAAATATGATTGAAAAAAAGCGTAGATGGTAAATATTGCTTCATTGTGATACTGAAAGCAATACTACCTGAACTCATCTCAAGATCATTGGTCAAAAATGCAGTTCACAATATCATGCTACACTCTCACAGATCAGTTTGTCCAGTCCATAGCTTCTACAGTAGTGTTTAGCGCGCTGTATGAATCAACATATAACGCTAAACACGTCTTCTCGGAAAAAAAAGCGTAGAGTTTTTGGGCCTCTACAGACTGTACTCCCTATATACCAATTAGATTTGTTATCCTTTTTTTCTCTCTCTACTGTACTGTACTGTACTGTACTGTACTGTGCTGTACTGTACTGTACTTTAAGCTACTCTACCCCACTCTACTCTACTCTACTCTTACTCTACTCTTACTCTTACTCTTACTCTTACTCTTACTCTACTCTACTCTACTCTACTCTACTCTACTCTACTCTACTCTACTCTACTCTACTCTACTCTACTCTACTCTACTCTACTCTACGCTACTGTACTCTACTGTACTCTACTCTACTCTACTCTACTCTACTCTACTCTACTCTACTCTTCTCTACTCTTACTCTACTCCACTGTACTCTACTCTACTCTACTCTACTCTACTCTACTCTACTCTACTCTAATCTACTGTACTCTACTCTACTCTACTCTACTCTACTCTACTCTACTCTACTGTACTCTACTGTACTCTACTCTACTCTACTCTACTCTACTGTACTCTACTCTACGCTATGCTACGCTTCTCTACTCTACTGTACTCTACTCTACTCTACTCTACTCTTCTCTACTATACTCTACTGTGCTCTACTCTGCTCTACTCTACTGTACTGTACTCTACGCTACGCTACGCTTCTCTACTCTACTGTACTCTACTGTACTCTACTCTACTCTGCTCTACTCTACTCTACTGTACGCTTCTGTAATGTGCTATACTCTACTATACTTTACTATACTATACTCTACTCTTCGCTACGCTACGCTTCTCTACTCTACTGTACTCTACTCTACTGTACTCTACTCTACTCTACTCTACTCTTCTCTACTATACTCTACTGTGCTCTACTCTACTCTACTCTACTCTACTCTACTGTACTCTACTCTACTGTACTCTACTCTACTCTACGCTACGCTACGCTTCTCTACTCTACTGTACTCTACTGTACTCTTCTCTACTATACTCTACTGTGCTCTACTCTACTCTACTCTACTCTACTGTACTCTACTCTACTCTACGCTTCTCTACTCTACTGTACTCTACTCTACTCTACTCTACTCTTCTCTACTATACTCTACTGTGCTCTACTCTGCTCTACTCTGCTCTACTCTACTGTACTCTACTCTACTCTACTCTACGCTACGCTACGCTTCTCTACTCTACTGTACTCTACTCTACTGTACTCTACTCTACTCTACTGTACTCTACTCTACTCTGCTCTACTCTACTCTACTGTACGCTTCTGTAATGTGCTATACTCTACTATACTTTACTATACTATACTCTACTCTTCGCTACGCTTCTCTACTCTACTGTACTCTACTGTACTCTACTCTACTGTACTCTACTCTACTCTACTCTTCTCTACTATACTCTACTGTGCTCTACTCTCCTCTACTCTACTCTACTCTACTGTACTCTACTCTACTGTACTCTACTCTACTCTACGCTTCTCTACTCTACTGTACTCTACTGTACTCTTCTCTACTATACTCTACTGTGCTCTACTCTACTCTGCTCTACTCTACTCTACTCTACTCTACTCTACTCTACTGTACGCTTCTGTAATGTGCTATACTCTACTATACTTTACTATACTACACTCTACTCTTCTCTACAATACTCTAGTGTACTCTAATCTACTTTACTGTTCGCTTTTGAAATTAAGTTAGAGAAAACATGTACCGTTTTTGTATCGAGTTATACAAACACGGGTGGTAATTTTTGATAACGCGAAATGCTGGGGGAACACTAACTGCATGCAACTTTTTCCACATCTTTTTCGAGTCCTTCCAGACTTTTACGAGTGTTTGTATAACTTTACAGAAACACGGAGTACATGTTTTCTTCTTGTCTTTATAAAACCCAAAAGGAAAACAACTTGTTGTCTTTCATTATCAATATGTAAATTGTCTATGCTTGCGCCATCACTACGTCAATAGCGCGCGCTAGTTGTGTGTCTCTATTGAGTTATACAAACACGATTTATAACCAATCAGCTCTTGTGCTTTTTAGGTCTGTTTTCTAATTTACTATACTCTTTTTCACTCTAAGCTTCGCGACTCTACCGTACTTTTCCCTACTCTAGTCTTTTGCTCTAATAGATTTCTGTATTACGATCTTTCATTTATTATAAGGCATGGAGATACAATAACCTGTATTTTTTATTCCTTTTCACATTACAATACATAGTATATTTAGTAGAGTAGAGTAGAGTACAGTAAAGTAGAGAAGTGTAGAGTAGAGTACAGTATAGTAGAGTACAGTAGAGTAGAGCACAGTAGAGTACAGTAGAGTACAGTAGAGGGTAAAGGTAAAGAATCCGATCCCACCGACGCGTCGGCCAACGCGTCGACCAACGCGTCGGCCGACTGTAGAGTAGAGTAGAGTAGAGTAGAGTAGAGTAGAGTAGAGTAGAGAATAGTAGAGTGGAGTAGAGTAGAGTAGAGGAGAAAGAGAAGACTACAGTAAAGTAGAGTAGAGTATAGCACATTACAGAAGCCTACAGTATAGTAGAGTAATAAAATATTAGAGTATAGTAGAGTAGAGTTAGATAGAGTAGACTATAGTACAGTACAGTACAGTACAGTACAGAAGAGTAGAGTAAAGTAAAGTAGAGAAGTGTAGAGTAGAGTACAGTATAGTAGAGTACAGTAGAGCACAGTAGAGTGCAGTAGAGGAGAGCACAGTAGAGACAAGTAGAGTAGAGTAGAGTACAGTACAGTACAGTACAGTAGAGTAAAGTAGAGTACAGTAAAGTAGAGTAGAGTAGAGAAGAGTACAGTACAGTACAGAAGAGTAGAGTACAGTAAAGTAGAGAAGTGTAGAGTAGAGTACAGTATAGTAGAGTACAGTAGAGTACAGTAGAGTACAGTAGAGTAGAGCACAGTAGAGTAGAGTAGAGTAGAGTAGAGTAGAGTAGAGTAGAGTAGAGTAGAGTAGAGTAGAGTAGAGTAGAGTAGAGTAGAGTAGAGTAGAGTAGAGAACAACAGTATAGTAGAAGTAGAGTAGAGTACCATATAGTAGAGTACAGAGTAGAGTAGACAGTAGAGTACAGTAGAGTAGTGGAGACTTCGGGTTTTATCGTAAAGTAGAAAAACCTATAGAGTAGAGTAGAGTAGCGTAGAGGAGAAGAACCTCTAGTAGGTCACCGTAAAAGAGAGTAGAGTTAAGTACACTAGTAGAGCAATGTAGCTAGAGTACGTGGTATAGTTGTTCGAGACGGTTGGAGCAGATTTCTCTTGAGTAGATTTACATAGTACGATACTTAACTGTAAGTTTCGTTCCACTCAGATGTACAAGAAGCTGTAGAGGTCGTAGAGGAGCCCAAAAACTCTACGCTTTTTGTCGATCATATTTTGTGCCAGGTATATGTGCACAAATTTACAGAACCCATTATGGAGCCACCATGTTGGTGTACCTCCAAGGGACACCAACATGGCAGCTGGAAAATAGTGTTAACATCTGGAACATACATGTACTTTGGCTATCTAGGCCACTGTTTATATGAGCTGATCAAGCAAACAGGTCACAGTTCCAATGGAGTTTTGAAGATCGTCATAACTGGTCACTTGCAAGAGTGATCACCAGGAAAGCTTTAACTATTATCTTTTACTTACCTGTGCTGACTGTAGTAGAATATAGGCATGATTACAGTCACTGTATTTTGGAGTGAAATTCCTCCAGTCCATTGACATAAAATGAGAATGAGCACATCTATTAAAACCAAAACAAAAACCACTGACAAATTAAGTTTCATCACACCTGGAAACAGTTATATTTTCCAGAAAATTGTTATAATGTTCCTCTGATGACTAAAACATTATCAAAAATGGTATAAAGGAATTCAGATTAAAGCAGAAAAAAATAACAGTTCTTTGATTTCTCCCAACTTCCGTGGCTCACCCCAGGGGAAACAGTAACTAGGAGAACATTACAGTTCAAAGGAATTCAAATTAAAGCAGAAAAAAAACAGTTCTTCAATTTCTCCCAACTTTCTTGCACAAGCGATCACAGTCTCATGACACATGCCTTTGCATTTGATCATGTGCCTTGAGCTATCATACAAACAAACTTATGAGCCTGGGATGCTCCACATCCATGACTTCACATGCACGATACAACGACCATAGTAGACATACCGTAGTTAAGGTATATAACAGACTTACTGTTAGTAACATACAAGGGTTTCAAAAACATTCTCAGCAGGAGGGTAACTGATTTTCACAGGTCAGCAACACTTTTTGAACTGAACTTTGTTATAAGAGAAATTTTCCTCTACATTCATGGTCAGACAAAGTGGGAAAATCATCCTCAAAGCTACATGTAGTCAATTAGCCTGGCGAGCAGGCTTTAAGCCAGATTTTAAATTAAAGTGGCCATCCAAAATGTGTTATAGGGTCTGCTCAAATGAGCAATTAATAAGGCAACATATGAAAAACAAAACAATTATTAATAAGAAGTAGAAAACATGTGCCATGTTTCTATCACGTTATAGAAACACAAGTGGAAGTTTGGGAGAATGAGAAATGCTGTGGGAACACAAGCCGCAGGTGAGTGTTTCCACAGCTTTATCGAGTTCTCCCAAACTTTCAGGAGTGTTTACTATAACTCCCACGGAGAAAATGTTTTCTATTTCTTTTAACTCTGATTACCAAAATGTAGATTCTCTTTGCTCGCGCCATCATTACATCAACAGCTCGTCAGGGGCGTATCTAGAGGGAGGGTCCAGAGGGTGCACACCCCTTCCCCCCCCCCCCCCTGAGATGAAGCTTTCTTCGTATTCGCTTTTATAATTTGTTTACCTTACCGGTCAATGACGTCATTCCTTAGAGGTGCACCCCCTCCTTAGAAAAATCCTGGATCCCCCCTGGCTCGTGTTAGTTCTGTGTTTCTATCCAGTTATAGAAACACAATATTTAACCAATCAGCACATATTTTCTTAGGACTGTTTTCTAGTTTTCTTTAGAATAATGCCTGTCCACAGGACATCTGGACACCCATCTGGCTAAAAGCCTAGGTGTAACTCTGCCAAAATACCTGTTTATGACGAATGAGTCACAAAACGCATGAAATCCAGACGAAATTATCCCAGATGCAAGAAGTACCAGGAATGCAGAAAGTGACACAAGGCTGAGAGCCTGGATGCAACTGATACGTGACCTAGAGATAAAAAGCAGACACCGCATAAACCCATGAAAAAGCTAAAGCCAATAAAATGATGACAAGCTTTCATGTAAAATTCTGACAACAGATATTATATACAGCATCAAAACATGCCAGCAGAGATGAAATAACAAGAAAATTGACATCTCTAGTTGTAATTAAATTTCCATAGTGAATGATGTGAGAACCTTCAGAATTTGCAACATTACAAGGTTTGAAATTCAGATAGGGAACATGCTGAGTGTCTCTTCACTCCTACTCCATGGAACCACCTGGTTACAGATCAGGTTTTGAAAACATTTATCTCTTTTTAAAGGAATTGCGTCACAGTTAAACATTCCTCTACAAAAGCTTCCATTGCATGCTAGTTACAGTCCAATTCCAAGAATACAAATGGCCTATAAAATTATTATGGCACACTGTCAAGACCATTTTCAAAAATCACAGAATAACAGTACTTGCCAGATAATGCAACAGGTATATCGAGATAAAGCCTTTGGGAACTACAATCTTGATCGGAATAAAATAAAACAAAAAATAAAACCACACCTCCTATCCACAAAATCGGTCATGATGACTGCATGTGCTAAAAGCAAAACACACCATTTTCCCAGCATTGAAATATGGGGCTGATCAGGGTTGGTCTTAATTTTAACAGACCAAGTTTGTATAGTTCTCCACTGTTGACTCATTATCCACTACTGAGACTGCGTGCAGTAAAACAATTCCACTTTACAATTTTTCGTACGCAGTAGAAAGGTCTATTATCTAGACAATGAATTAGCTAGCTAAGACCTCTCTGCTTGTCATGTAAACACACTGTAACCAAAGTTACGCGTAGTCGTGAACCAAACCCTTTAATAACTTTGCACTCGTACGGTACTACATATAAACCAGAAAAATAGAAAAATTAGTAATAGAAAATAATAGCTAACCAAAATAACAAACAAGAAGGAACAGATAATACGAAGAAAGGTTTACCTTAACAGTGTCCTGACTCACGAGATAAAAAAACTTGCTGCATCAAAACTTAAAAGTGGCGTAAAAAAACGAAGACCTAGGTCCTATTTATTCTAAAAAGGCTTGACAAGTGATTACGTAACAACACGAAGTAACGAAAAAATAAGCGTTCCTACAAACAATAAAGCGAACAATAACGAATACTAACGACTAATGAACTAGTGCTAAATACCAAAAATAGACGAACAGTTAATTAAAAGAAAACAAAGGGAAACAAACCAAAAAACCTAAATTTGAATGTTTCACTGTAACACACACCCAGTTAAAGCAACTTATCATTTGATGCATTTTTTCCTTCTTTTCCATTGGCCGAGAGCCCATCATGTGACCTTCAAATAACTGCCTAAAAATGGGTTTACCTTGATGTAAAAACATGAGAAGTTTTTCTTTGTTTTGTAGCTAATTTGTTAGGGTTAGGGTCTATTATGTTGACTTCTTTGTTTTCTTTGTTTTACGTCACTGGTGAGTGTTACAGGTTCTTACACAGAGGATGAGCCCTACAAATAATGGTCTGCTCATGTGTAGTACCATCTAAACATGTTTTGATGCAAATAATATTCTGCTCCTGTGTAATTATAACCACGTACTCAAGAGAAAAATGGCAGATCGCTTCCCTGAGCTGGCAGGAAGAAAACGAACTTATACTGAACTCAGTTATCACAAAATATCATGATTTGTCAGTGGCAAGCAGATCAATTATTTGCTGAAGCTGAAGGCTGAGGCAAATAATAGGCCCTTTGCAGAGGGTGGGAAAGGGTTTATGCGTGACGCGTGATGAGCACTAAAATTTGTACGTGACGCGTGAAAGTTACTTAAGAAGCGTGATTCGTGAATACCTGAATGCATGTGATGCGTGATTGATCGCCTGAGGTATGCGTGATTCGTGAATTATTTGTTTTAGGTCGTGAAATTTCATTTTCCTGAAGTTTTTCCAACAATAACTGATTCAAAACGACCATAAAGTTCACGGCTGAAATTCAGATACAGAAATAACGCTCCTGGATACATGCGTATAAATTATAAGGGCAAAAGATTTAAGAAGCACTCCATTCTTGATGTGCGCACACACTTCAAACCGACAGAAACTTTCCAATATACACACTTCACCTCCTGCCACCCTTCAGGTGTCAGGAGAGGCTTTATCAAAGGGCGAAGCCTTAAGACTTCTGAGAACCAACTCTTAATTCAAAAGCTACATTAGCAGAGAAAATTACACAATTCAAACGCAGATTAAGCGACAGAGGTTATCCACATAACTTTTTAGAAAATACTCTCTCAGAAATTAAATTTAGCGAAAAATGTTGGCTCTACAAAATTAACAAAAATCGCGCAAAAGAATTTTGCTGTTTGTTACGGAAAATCATCGCCTATCTGTGCCTAACATTCTTATGAGTAAATGTCATTTAAAAGAAAATTATCCTCTACTGAGAGAGATCTATAAAGACCCTCCCCTGCTTTCACACAGAAAAGGGAGGTCTTTGGAAAAAACGTACTCGTTAGAGCAAAGCTTTGAAGGTCAAAGTTTTCTTATGTTGACCAATGGAAGTCGTGTTTGGCCTGTCAACCATTTGAATCTTCACATGTAGCTTTTGAAGAGTGGGTCCTCAGAAGTCTTAAGGCTTCGTCTTTGATAAAGCCTTCCCTGATGCCTGGAGGGTGGTGGGAGGTGAAGTGTGTATATTGGAAAGTTTCTGTCGGTTTGAAGCGTGTGCGCATGTCAAGAATTTTTTTGTGTA
The DNA here is from genome assembly GCA_019787425.1 of Platygyra sinensis. Taxonomy (NCBI): domain Eukaryota; kingdom Metazoa; phylum Cnidaria; class Anthozoa; order Scleractinia; family Merulinidae; genus Platygyra; species Platygyra sinensis. Next base: position 43,566 of record JAHPZR010027216.1, read on the forward strand.
TTTTATCGATTTTTATTGATTTAAGTTATTTACAAGAATTATTATAGACAAAACGGTTGTATATAACAAATTACATAGGTTTTATAGTTATTTTTGCAAGTCAAGAATGGATTTCTTCTTTATTCGTTTGCCCTGATATACGCATGTATCCAGGAAAGTTTAATTTCCGTATCTGAAATTTCAGCCATGAATTTTATGGTCAGGTGATAGCTATTTGCTAACTCAATAAACGCGATGGAACTCTTCCCTTGAATATGTGCGAAAAAGAGTTACCTGTCGGGGAAAGATTAACCTTTGAAAACGCCTATCAAGATTCGGAATATGACTCTGGCTCTGACAAGGAAGAAACTCAGAGAACTGAGAGAATCAGCAGAAGACCAAAGAGAAGATTCCCTTGACCTCAATGCGATCAACTTTTTATCAAGTTTAATTCTTACTCGCTCTGGAATAGTTATTTCTTTGTCACATTGAGCCCCGTCTTCGTACCAATAGACCAGTACCTTTTTGAACGATCCTCAGCTGCTACACTTTTATGCCTGTGATTGTGGTCGCCGGTTTCAGGATTAGGTACACTTTACTACAAAATACCATAGTAATTGTGAACCACAGCCTCTTTCTGGGCATATGAATAAGGTCTTTTGGCACCTTTGTTTTAATGACAATGGATAAGGTTAGAGCTTCGATTGATTTAGGTTGAATTTCGGGATTCGTGAAATTTTGTTAAAACTGTGTGTGACGCGTGTATTTTGTTAAAATTTGTGCATGAATCGAGATCATGACCCCCCCTTTGCCACCCTCTTTGCAGCTAAGCCATCACGTGACCCACTTTTCATAAAATTATGGGCTGGAACTTTAAGAATGCCAGAAATGGAAAAAGTATGTCGAAAACATCAAAACGGCCAAGTTTGAAGCTCCTGGCATTAAGGAATGAGATTTTAAGACAGTTTGAATTTTTAAGACAGTTGTGTATTTTGTTAAAATTTGTGCATGAATCGAGATCATGACCCCCCCTTTGCCACCCTCTTTGCAGCTAAGCCATCACGTGACCCACTTTTCATAAAATTATGGACTGGAACTTTAAGAATGCCAGAAATGGAAAAAGTATGTCGAAAACATCAAAACGGCCAAGTTTGAAGCTCCTGGCATTAAGGAATGAGATTTTAAGACAGTTTGAATTTTTAAGACAGTTGTGTATTTTGTTAAAATTTGTGCATGAATCGAGATCATGACCCCCCCTTTGCCACCCTCTTTGCAGCTAAGACATCACGTGACCCACTTTTCATAAAATTATGGACTGGAACTTTAAGAATGCCAGAAATGGAAAAAGTATGTCGAAAACATCAAAACGGCCAAGTTTGAAGCTCCTGGCATTAAGGAATGAGATTTTAAGACAGTTTGAATTTTAAAAAAATTAAGAAGATTTGTATGGAAAAAG
>JAHPZR010027216.1:50000-62500 GCA_019787425.1 Platygyra sinensis
GTTATCCACAGAGGCCGAAGGCCGAGGTGGATAACACCCTCCAAGATCTGCAGAGTTCTTCATATCCTACGAAAGCCGAATTCAATACTTGCTTTTTTATTCATTCAAAATATTTCCCCGTTCTTAAAGGAGTTTTGCCATTTCACCCTTTGTTTTTCTGCTCACCAAGAAAACACAATCTCGTCCCCAGGTTTTCTCGGTCAACAGTTCAATAATCTGCAGCGGGCTGCACTTTCGACGTCATCAGTTCAATAATTTTCAGCGGGATGCACTTTTGGCGTCATTGATTCAATATGACGAAGATTCTTTCCAAATTTGGTAAACAGCAGCTGGTTATGGTGAATTATGCCTGCGGTTTAAACCAATCAAAAACGGGAAAATATTTTGACTGAATAATATTAACAATTATCCTGCGAAATGGCGCGGAATATCGTCTGATACTTAGCCGACGAGGGGCATCAGACGATATTCCGCAAGATTGAGCAGGATAATTGTTTTATTATTCAACAAATTGATAACGAAATTGATTTCCAAGCTCGTAACATTTTTAAACCTTTCTGTCGACATTTTTTCACTTCACTTTTTCTTCCCCCGTACGAAGCTACGTATATCGCCGGATATCTGTTACCTACGGATGACAGATATCGAGAGCATCATGACCATATTTGGATAGTGTTACAATTTGTTGAATAATAATTTCGGCTATTCAGTTGTGTGACGTGTTTAGACCAATCGCACGGGAGCGAAAAAGTTTGATGGATTATAATTTCAAAAATCTCTTTTCGTTCCAGGGGTATTCAAGTTTTTAAAATATGCAAATTAGCCAAGTGATGACATTATATGCTCAACCAAATTTTGATCAAATATGATGAAAAAAGATATCTCAGCCAATTTGTATCAGAAATGTTTGATTCTTTGCAGCAAGATTCTACTAAAGGTGCTCCACAATACGAGCTTAAAGTGTCCATACAGCCAAAAGGTTGCTTTTGGTTTTCATTATCTCTTTACCACCGTTTTCGTTGATACGCGACTTTCAAAAACAAAACACCCACGGAAACGTTTCCAAAATTTCTGTCAATCATACATGTTATCGACAGATCGGGATCGAAATCCACCAATCACAGCCACTAGTGTGACCTTCAGACCTTCTTTACATCGTGCTAGCAGGCTGTGATTGGTATATTTCGATGCGATCTGTCGATAACATGTATGACTGACGGAAATTTTGGCAATGTTTCCGCGGGTGTTTTGTTCCCCAAAGTCGCGTATCAACGAAAACGGTGGTAACATCTAAAAATGTTTTCAAACTCACAAAAGTGAATTCTGATGCTTTTTGCCATAAAATCAAGCTTTAAATCTCCCGCCTTGATCATGCCCAATGAAGTTGACCGCGTAATGATAGATTGGTGACAAATGACATCACTTCTGGAATATCTCTAAGCATAATGTTTTTATTTTGCTTGCTTGACAACCGCATTGCTTTGCCAACTTCAGTTTGTTTTTTGTCGAGGAAAACTCCTCACCACTAGTGAAACAACGGTAACCTAAACTAGAAGTATTTTGTGATTCCTAACTTGACATCACGACCCATCCCAAAACCCAGACCCTTTTCTGCACTGACTCACAGTCAACTTCATTGGGCATGGCTGACGCAGGAACTTTAAAGCTAGATCTTAGGGCGTTAAAATCTCGGAATCCAATTTTTTTTTCTTAAAAGAAGACCTTTTTATACGGTATAGAGCTACCATAACTACCACCCTGTTGGGTGTATGGACACTTCAAAAGTTTCGTTAAAATCATGGTAACTTACTGAGTTCCAGACCTCCCCAATATGAAAGGCATTTCTGGCCACCTTTATGTTTTTCGAGCTGAAAATCACTAACATATTGAAATCAAGTGGGGTGGGACTGGAAAAGAGTGAGTAGCCATGGGAACAGAACTTTTATAGCGGCAGGTGTGTTTCTTGTAGAACTATTAGCCTGCCAAGTTTCAATGGTCTGTGCTGCAAACTGGCCAAGATAGCTCTATTTTTATTGAGATAATATCATCATAATATATGAGTATATCATCTCATTTGCATATTTAACACATTTTGAAACTTATTAAATATCTCTAGAAATAGTGCGGATATTTGCAAAATAATGGTAAATGGCATTAATTTCTTTCATGGAATTCTATGTGATGCGCCTAAAATGTCAAGGAGTAAATATTTGATCATAGTACCAAACCAAACCTAATAACCAGTGAGCCTGCCATTAAATATCCACCACCCTCCCTAAATGTTTAATATGCAAGTCCCCATGGTAAAGCAGCTTTGTGAAGACTGCAATCTGTCACACCCATCATAGGAACAACTGAAAAAAGGATGGAAAAAGCATCCTTTCAAGTATCCAGTTTAATAAGGTGACAGTTTCACCTTATTGTCTTTGAAAGTGACCCCTTCTCCGATTTACATTTAAATGTCATATTAATTACCATCACCCTTTGATCTAACAGAGGACACAGAATCTTCAGAATCCGGAAAACTTAGTGAAACACATGAAGTTGCTCAACACCTTTCAAGAACAAGATTGGTATGGAAATCAGCTCTTTTGTTACAGTAGTAATGTTATGTTTAACTTAAGTTAATTCAGCTGTTTCAAGAAAGGTTGTCGTAACCAAGAGACGGAAAATTTATATTAGCACGCCACTCTGCTTTCCCATGACTACTGACATGGTAAAGTTCATCCCAGTAAAAAATGTAAAATTCGTTTTAATTAGTATGTACCTGATGTACTGTACGTAATTAATGGCTTGGTGCAAGACAGGCGTAAGTGACTTTTTCGGGTAAAATTTTTTTTCCTTCAAAAGTGCCTGAATTTTTGTATGTGCTTTTCAATTTAGTAGTAAAAAACATTCTCCTGTATCTTTTTTTTTGGCTGAAATGCTCTTGTTCCTCTTTGTAATGCTTTCATTGTGCACGCTTTGATATTTTGACTTTGTTTTCCACAGAGGCAAAGTGCAAACCAGCCGAAAAAAAAATACAAGGGAATGTTTTACTACTTAATTGAAAAGCACATGCAAAAATTCAGGCACTTTTGAAGGAAAAAATTTTACTCGAAAAAGTCACTTACGCCAGTCTTGCACCAAGCCATTCAATTATATTTACAGAGCTTGAAAAAAACTTGAATTCAAGCTTGCTCTTAGGACAAGTATCTTTCAAATATTGCTTGCCCTCAAGTCTTAAGCCTGGTTCTCATATGCTGCTGACATACCTGGAACATAGTCGCCGGCACATCCTGGAGCATCGCTACAGCCTCTGTGAGCATTTATCCCGGAATCGCTATCTGTCTCAGGCATTGACCGCCGGCTTGCCCTGGAAGTTGAGCTGAATTCAACTTTGCAGGCAAGCCGGCAGTTGTCAGTGATGAAAATGTTTTATGTGAACATCATCTGCCGACACTGAACCTACTCCAGTAAGATGATTCAATCCACAGGTGGAATGGTTGAAAATTGTGCCAATTTGATTTTCCTTTCGCACCAATTTGAGTATGTTGGCGATCAATCGCAAATTCGCCACAGACCCTGTGGAACAGATCGCCAAACTTTGTCAGTTTCAACTGGTGACTATGTTGCAGGTAGGTCAGCAGGATATGAGAAGCAGGCTTTACTGTAGTTTGCTATATAAATTTTAACGATTTAGTTGACAGATTCCTTGCTTGATCCCTTGCCCATCAGGCAACTGTCAGGCCAAATTCAGATGCCGCACTTCACATGAGTTGAATTGTATGCTAATGAGGGATAACAAAGGATTTTCTCATTTGCATTTGATTAGGCTCATGTGAAATACAGCACCTGAACGTGGCCTAAGAATGAAATTGCCCATAAGAAGTATCTACTAACTTGTCCTTTACCAAGTCCTGCATATTCAATGCTGACTTTAAGTAAGAGACTGTCATTCCCCCCCCCCCCCCCCTTTATGTTAACTAGTAGTAATCAAAGATTAATTAATTAAAGCATGTACTTTGCATGTTTGGTCTACTTTGGTCACAATTGAATGGCTTGACAGAGAACTAAGTTTGTTCAAAATTATGTCCTATAACAATCTGCACATGAAGTTGAACGAGCAAGGAGAAACTATAGCCTGCAGTTAAAGTGTTTTTATTTAACTGAGTATTAACTTCAACTGGACAAAATATTTCCAGGAAAGGCATCTGAACTGTTGGTGACACTAAGAATGCCATTTCAGATATCCAACCCTAGTCTTGTAACAAATAAAATACTTTCTTGAGACAGTAAAGTCTTGACCACCGACCCTGCAAGAGAGCTCATCGCCAAATGTTTTAAAATTGATCTTTGTGTTTGTATTTTTTTTATGTTGCTCAAAATTTACATCTTATTCAGCATTTCAAAAATGAAAAAGGTGAATTAATCATTCTGACCATAATGCATGGCCTTTAGGCAAGTACTGTTACACAGTGTTACGGAAATTGTGTTTAATTTCTTACAACCAGTTATGGCCACAACGAACTTGCCAAGCTACAAATCAGAAAAATTTATATTTTCTGACCATTGATCTGTACATGTAGATGTAGGTGATCATGGCTAATTGCCAAGTTACACAGAACATTTGTTTTCTTACCGCAACTCATGGCCATTTGCCGCCATTTGCTTGTTGTCGAAGGTTTGCGGGTCAAAATTACAGGCAGTTTTGCAGAAATCACGCACTTTCATATGCTCATGATATAATTTGCCCCTGCAGTTAGGCAGGGCTCGACGTTGCGACCTGTGGGGTCGCCAATGCGACTGGATTTGGTCCGGTGGCGACTAACTTTTCACGTCTGGTCGCCAGTCTGGCCACCGCGATTTCAAGTTATTATTTTATTTAATTGTTTTTTCATTTCCTAAGATCCACGACGAGATGAATGAATGTTAATTGTAAACCACGAGGAATGCACAGACAATGTAATTTCTTATCAGTTTCATGTACAAAGCCGTTTAAACTGCCTTTGCTATAATTACTAACGCGAAATCAATTATATACTGTTTGGTTGAAAGTATTCCGGAAGTGACATTTGTTCCTAATATGAGATTTTTGCAAAGAGAAAATTCATTTACCATATAACATTCGTTTTCACTTTATAATTTTAACAGTGGTATGCTGTAGGAAAAGAATAGCGGAGTTAATTTAATTTACGAAAGCTGCATTATTATCGAAAAGAAACGGAATGTATGTAGCGGATGTATACAACATGTACTGATTTGTCGCAGCGTTCTCATGAATAAAATTATAGTTTTCTTTTTCATTGGCAATATTTTGTAGTTCCTGCAGGGCATGCGAAAGAAATAAAATACATTGATGGTAGATCATAAACGGCCGAAAAGCAAACCCCAGCTATGGGCATTAGCATTTTGTTTGCTTTTTGTAGATATCGGATTTCTCCTAATCTCGCTGAAACACAAAAAAATTCACATTCGCTCCAGTTAAACTATTTTTAGGTTTTCCAAAAACCAGCCAGTGTTCTGTTCATTTGATGTAAGTTCAACTTTACCTCCAATCATTTGACTTTCAACATTTGTCTTTATTCCCGCTTGCGACTGAATTCATCAATTACCGTATTTGGCACGTCGACACGCTTTGGAAAATGCGCGACTCGTCAAGATGTGTTGAATTGCTTCAAAGAACGGCAAATAAAAAAGAAACAACGATGATGAAAACAATTTGAAAAAGGAAGGCGTATTTCAGCATTGAAATGTTTTTTTATTATTATTATTATTTTTGTTCGCTACGACTTCCGAGACTTACGTTGAAATGTAACGTTTTGTTTGATTTGGTTGGTACAGAAAATACAAGGACGAGACTGAAAGCTTTCAAAAACGATTGAATACAAGCTTGCAAGTCATTTTGAACTCTTCCAATTCCCACCGTTTGCAAATTGAAATTATGGCTTCACACACACGCACATGGAATTGCGGAATGCAGTCGCCACACATCAATGAACACGGAAACCTCCGTGTTAATTAAAACTACAACATTTTCCTGCAATAAATATTTTTTTATAACTGGTCAATGAAAAATAATGAAACAAGGCATGCAAGATTAAGGGTTTTCTTTCTATGTATGGTATTCATCTTTCCTTACTTTCATGAAAGAGAAATCTAGGCAAAATGATCGAGATCCGGGATTCAGATGAGAGCGATGGGAGAAGCGGCGTAGTTGATAGTTTGTACTACGGAAATTTTCAGGTGAAAAGTTTTCGGCCCAAAGGGCCGAAAATTTTTGGCGACCAAACAAAAAGGTGCTGGCGACCAAATCTAAAAACTTAGGAGCCAGCTGGCCCCAAGGTTTTTTTTTCTAAAGTCGAACCCTCTTAGAGGGTAGCAAATCCGTCCCAAAAATTTTCAAGACAGACTGGATTATGTGAACCAATTATGTGATTTATCTGTACTTTTTACGTCTTTCAGGATAAAGAAAATACATTTACCCTAAGAAAGTCAAAGTGTTTGATACAGAAAAGTGATGGAGATCCATATGATGCAGATTCTGAACCTGAAACTGGTGTTTTAACATCCATGATTGTTGACCAGAACATTCCTCTAGAAAGACAACTCCAGCAGTCTCGCTTGCTGTCATTACGTGGGGAGCACTCTACACCAGACCTGCGGTCAAACAGAGGCCTCTACAGTTCCTGTTATGGGTTTGATGAATTGGCTTCACCTCTACCATTTTCCCCTGTAGGAGAACCTATGATGGCATCTCAGTTTGTTGCTGGTTCCCCTGGGTCTGTTTCAGTCACATCATCTGTAGCCTCTATATCTCCTGCAAAGAGGAAAGCTGATCTTAGGGTGTTTGATGTGCCAATTGAAAAACCTACTAAAAAGATGAGGAAGAAGAAACCAACCAAAATTTTGGTGAGATGTTTTCTTTTAATTCCTTATTTCTGCATTGTATTAAAAGTAATCAGTAGATGCAAAAATTATTACACTGTCTAATTAGTAATAGTAATTGAATCAAGTGGAGTGCAATTCAGGGAGTAATCAATTCATGTGAGTAACTTCAAAATTGGACGAACACGAAGCTCGAGGCCGATTTGAAATTACAAGCACAATAATTATTACTCCCTGAATTATGAGACACGAGTTCCAATTACTGTAATAAAAAGTCTAAATTTAAATGTAATCCACCAAGAAGAACTCGTTTTTAACCAAAAGAGAGGGCAATTTTGCCAATTTGTTTTGGAAAATGATGAGTGTTTGTCTATACAATAACAACAGGAACAGAAACAGAAATTAAGAGAAAACAGATTCAAACACAGACTACTTACAGGGTGTATGTGTGTTGCCTATTTGTACACCTGGCGATTTTTGGCAAGGTAATATTCAACAGAGATCATCATTTGCTCCAACTTTTAACAACCTAACAATGCACTCACGAAATGCCAATGACAAAGCTTTTTACAACATGGCTATAGTGAGTGCCCAGTTTTTCGCCTGGTAGCTTTTGGATGTTGTTTTCTCATTGCACTATTTACATGTACAGCAAGTGCACAATCCAAACAGCCAAGATTAAAGTTTCAAATATGTTGAACCAACATGTATTGGGTACAATTTATAGTGAATTTCAGGGGATTTTGCCAGTTTTTGTGAATTCTGCTGGATTTTGCAGATTTACTTGAAATTTGCAGCTCCGCAATTTCACGAATTATCCCCGGCATGCCCAATCAATGAAAACTAATAGTTGACATAATGGATATCAATCCATACAATTGATAATAATTAATAGTTTAATATCAGAAATCAATGAAAATTGATGTTAAAAAGCTGAGTATCGGTTAAAAAATAACTGGTTTACATCGATTTCCAAGTTGATGGTGGAGACTTTTGCTTGAGCTACTGAAAGGCTGAGCAAAATTAGCAAAATTACAGAAAGGAAGAATACAATGTGCCCCAAGAATTACATACACTAGCTCCTTGACGACTATCACTTGTTTAAAAAGACAATAACAAGTTACGTAATGATGTAGCCCAGTATATACACATCGAAGAAATTTGAAAACAAATCAAAAATGAATCAAATATGATTACAATAATCAATGATGATCAGTTTCGTTGCTTTTCTGTCCTCAAGGTAAAAACATAACGGAGGGCAAAAGAAATAGCAAACATGTACTCCGTGTTTCGATCGAGTCATACAAACACTCGTGAAAGTTTGGGAGAACTCGAAAAAGCTGTGGAAACACTCGCCGGCGGCTCGTGTTCCCACAGCATTTCTCGTTCTCCCAAACTTCCACTCGTGTTTGTATAACTCGATAGAAACACGGTACATGTTTTCTATTTCTTAATCAAAATACAACTTGCTCATGCAAACGTCCAAACGAAAACAAGTTCAGAGCTCACTGAATACTTTCTTCGGAAGAAAGCAAGATCGAAAGAGTAACATGACACCTACGAGGCCAACTGCAGCTCCGATCAAGAAAACACAAGAATTTCAGGAATCGTGGAACGAAAGGCTAAACTTCAGAATAACCGGCCACTTAATATGTGTTTTCAAATGCTGCTACAAAAGTCACAGTCGTCATAATTAACACAATAACTGTATATAAAAACCATGAATATACCTTCATCCACTGTGGGACTGGCCGGACTGCGGTAGCGTTTAGGTTTAGAGCTTACTTTATACCTTATTCACTGACTGCGAGACTGGGGACCGCGGTAGCACTTCAGTTTTTAAAACACTTGATTTAACACTTATTCATTGACTGCGGACCTTTAGTTAAACACTTGTTTGATACTTATTCATTGACTGTAGGACTGCGGACCTTTAGTTAAACACTTGTTTAATACTTGTTCATTGACTGCGGGACTGCGGACCAGTAACTTTGCTCCCGAGACCAGTAAATTTTAAGCCTACTGGTCCAGTGGAATACCAGAGCTTAAAGTTAACTTCGAGCACCGTTCGTTGCCAATGTGAGATGTGAATATTGAGATTCAAAAGTGAATGCGAAGACTAGAGGACAGAAAATGTGAAACCTTATAATTAGATATATTAATTGCTTTCAAAATTCATGCTAATTCTTCCAGATTAGCTTAACTGTACTTTGGACAATCAGGCCAAGGGTGGAAAGTGGCATAGTTTCATGCTCTTAAGCCCAGTGTTTTGACCCCAGTTAGCTCACTTACCTTGCTGTTCCCCTTCCTTAGATTTAACACTGTTAGTCTATTGATCCCTCTTTTAGGACACAGAAGATGAAGACTGGGTGGCTGAAATCAAGTCACAGTTTGAGGAAGTTGAAATGCTTGATCTTGTGGTGGACTAGTCTGGCAATGACCAACCTCACGACATTAGTATCCGGTCTAGATCATTTACCAATGATGGAATCGTGTTCATGTCTGACAAACAAATGTCACATATAGAGATTACTCCATGGAAAATGGGCACGTACGATTTTATTCACCAGTTGAGGAGTATCAGAAAACGAACGAGTTAGCGTAGCGAACGAGTGAGTTTTCTGATACTCCTCAACGAGTGAATAAAATCGTACAAAGCATTTTCGATGGTGTAATTTGTTTATTTTATAGATGTTGAGATTTTTCAAAAGAAAAATTGCTGGTAAATTTTATCAGTTAGGGCGTGCATGTCAATTAGAAAACCCATTCAATTGCTATTATAGACTAAACTATAAAGTTCACTTTGTCTTTTGACTGAAATAAATGTTTAAAATGAACATAACAAATCCAAATATGTAGACGTAAATGACAACTTTTAGGGAAAAAAAACTTGACTTAGATTTACAAGTCATAAATGTAAATCTGAATGTCACTAAATCATGAAAACATGCAGTGTCATACGCTTTTACGCTGAATAACACAATACAAACCTTAACCGAATTTAGTCAAAAACAGTCTGATACTGACTGGATAGGACTTTCTTTTAATATGTTTTTCAAAACTCGCTACCATACCTCAAAGCGATGACGGTTCATATAAATCGTCCTTCTTTTGTGCGAACAATTAAAATAAATTCACTCAAAAGTTCATTCAGCTTGGCGGGAGGAATTTCAGCTGTTTCACTTCTTGTTTCTCCTTTGTTTGAAGGAACTCTGTCAAAAAAGAAACGTCTCGTTTCCTTTTGTTCACTGTGTTCTTGTTTTCTTGTTCTTCAATAAACATCTCAATGGAGTTTTCCAAAGAAGCACACCTTGAACTAGCCATGTTTGATTCAAGAGTCGGAGTGAAACTCACGGGCTGTGATTGTGCACTAGTGAGTTTTCGTCATTCGCGTTTCTGATTGGGCGAACAACGTTTTTCCACTAGTGAAAATTCATCGTTCGCGTTTCCTACTGGCTGGCTAATGCATTTAACGTACTAGTTTTATGCGGGCTTTTTTGTGTGTGTAAATCTCAGTATCTATGAAATAAGCTGTGTTCCTTGATTTTGAGGTACATTGTATCCTACATATGGACTACTTTGAAAACCATGCAGAGTTTGGTTTTTTTGGGCTGCGACAGAACATTCACTTTGTAAAATGATAACATGTTCACTTGTATCTAGATTTAGTATATGCCCCACAAGTGAATAGTACTTTTTGTGCACACTGATTGGCTACCTCGGAGGTGATAAGCCAAGTACTATTCACCTCCGAGCAGCCGAAGAAAAACAAAATGGTTTTTGTCGGTACGTTATCACAAATAAAGTTACCCTTTGGGCGGCTAGTTATTCAGCTTGTGTGGTATATACTAAAACAGTTATTCACGTCAGTGTCGGTGAAAGTGGTGGATATTTACCTCCACTTCGGTGAATAAGTGTTAACTATTTAAAAAGTTGTAACTATTTGTCAGGTGTGCTTTTATTAATAGAAATCAGCCTCGCCCACTTTAGTAGTTATTAATAAGTTATACGATATTAATATAAATTAAATAATATTTTATATTTAACTACAGTCAGGTATCTGTTGATCAGATGCCTCTCAGCTACTTCTTAAGTCAGCCAGAGCTCTGTGGATACCTTGACTAGCTGCCATTTTTACAAGCTTGTATTTTCATGCCCTCTGTTTCCCTCATATCCCCTTTAAAATGCTGTTGCTACCTTTTATCTACCAGTGCTGAATTAAGGTATTTTTAAAGATTGAAAGGGGAGTAGCAATTTTCAGAGTCCTTACTCTTAATTCTACAGAACTGGAGATGGTTATTATCAAGGTCAGGCTATGGAAATTTAAATCATTCATTTACTGTTGTGGGCTCACCAGGATAATATAACAATGAAAATTCTATAATGTCAATAGCTATAGCTTGTGTCATGTATCAATTATTATATTGATTAAAAGCAAGCTGAAATTTCAGTTCTTCTCTTTGAAAAACGTCTTACAAGGAAAAACAGAAATAATAATTAAAATTATTATATGGCAAGATGGGCTTGAGATAAATCCAAGCGTTCTGATTGGTTCTTTCTTGGTCGGGATTTCGCCATACGGACCGTTTCCATGGAAACGGTCGTAAGCTGTGTATTTTTTCTGTTTTCGAAAGCCGGCAAATTGCGAAAACTACGAAAAGAAAACGTGTAAATACACTCATTCTTCGCAGAGAAACTACCTAAAAGATTGATATTTTACAGAGCTTACGATAAGAACGAGGAAGACGAATTTTCACGAAGCGAATTTTATTATCCTGAAGATCTGGAAACGTCTAATGTAGAGACTGAATCAGGCATCGGCGAAAGTCAGGAGGCCATTGACGATTTTATAAAGAAGCAAAAATGTGCACTCACAAATAAGCAGATGGCTACTGATCTGAAAACTCTTCTCCACTAATTGTAAGGTAACGGTACGACAAATGAGCGAGTTAAAACCCTACCTGCGAAGGAGCTTGACCACTTCTTGAGTCCTCCTTGTCCACTGAAATATTTTTTATGAACAAATGCAGGAAACACGGCCGAGAGTACAAGCCGCAACAATTTCCAATTTTCAGCGCAGAATTGTCCAGAATAAAAAGAAGCGTCGAACTGTTATCGAGAGAGACGGAGGATTGACTCTAAGACTGCCTCTTCATCAGCTGTGTATATGTTTGAATGATTTCACAGCAACCAACATTTCCTCATCCATATTTTGTGATGCGCAAGTTAAAATATTCCATACAGGATCGACAGGAACCATTTTCCGAATTTCAACAAACTGCAGCTGTTGAGACTTGTGGCAAATTCCGTTACAAATCGTTCTTGAAGCCTTGTTTATACTCAACATGATTTACGTTCATTGAATTTGTTTTTAAACTCTTGGGAGCTTGTTCTTTTTGAGTTGCTCGCGTCATCAAAAACTCACCGTCGGAGGAAGCCCTTTGAATTCAAGTGACCGGAAGTGCGTTTTAACTTAAAACGAACAAGCACTAGCCTGCGTGGCAGGCGCTAGAAAGGGGAAGGGAGAGGGGAAAATTGGGATGCAGGCTAAACAAGCACTAGTGCCTTATAATAAACTACTTACTAACCTAGCTAGCTCGAGCCGCACTGGGGAACATTGGCCCTCGGTCGTT
>JAHPZR010027220.1:0-10000 GCA_019787425.1 Platygyra sinensis
GGTGATCACTGGACTGTGGATGACCACAATGGTGCAAAAAATAAGCTTTGTTACACATTGTTGTTTTAAAATATATCTGTTCTCTCCATCATTGTCCGAAACAATAGGCCGGGCCCTACGATGTTCGCCGATTCTCTTCGTGTCGCCAAGACATAAACAATCTCAGACACTCTTATTCTTCGGCCATTTCGACTTGAGTAAACATAACAAACTGTGGTTATAAACATAACGAGACAACACGTTATAAAAACTTTCATTCAGTGAACTTGGCGTTTCGTATGCTCCGGCAAACATCTTCGGAAGTAACGGTTACCTAAACTACAATTAAATTTAAACACGAAGACTAATACCAAATAAGGAAAGTAATGACAATAAAAAGGAAATGAAAATAAACAGAACTAGTTAATCTGCTGGAAAAAAGTATAAATGGCTAGTAGAGAAGTCTCTCACTGTCAACATTTTCATTAAGCCCTGGATCAAGGTTTCCTTAATTTTACAATGTATATCAGACAGAAGAACACTTAATACCAAACAGTGAAAAAAGAACACGCAACAGCCATGCTTTTAAGTATAGTATGCCAAAAGTATCTAAGGACGTCTTTAAGTTTTCTTTCTTTCCGAAATCAATAACAGAGTGGAACTCACTGCCCGCTGACTTAGTAAGTTAAATTTAAGTTAAATTTAGGAAAGCGCGTGAAATAAGTAAAGTAAATTGTAATTATGAATTATCATTTATTTATCTTGTTATTTTGACATATTTACTTTTATTTAACGTATACATATGTACATATATTTCTGGCTATATATATTTTATCTTAGTTTTTATTTACAGTTGATGTGATGTCTTATAAGATTTTATCAACTTAATAAATGTAGATGTAGATAGTCCAGTGGCTAAAATGTCAAAGGGATCCCATTTAATCCTGTGGCCTGTTTGGGTCATATGATCACAATGGCAGAAGAATGGCTGTTACTCGTGAGATTGCTCCGAAAGCTTCCGAAAAGTAACAGAATATCTTACTTAGACACCCGATGGCATAAATGTGACGGACTGAGGCCTGTCACTACAAAAACGGAAAACGTTTTCTGTCTTCACAGCCAATACGAGTGATTTGTTTGCAAGAATAAGAAAAGCTAAGAAGGCGAGTGTGCTCACAGCTGGAGTCCATGACTATAAGGTCAACAGAGGGGACGAGAACTGAGTTTCAATAATCAACGTGCGATCGACAGATGTTGACAGAACAATAAAAAAAAGAATCCACCGTAAATAAATGTTCTTTATTGTAAGCAGTTACCATTTGATCAGCTGCTTCTTCATGGCCACTCCTCCAAGGCCGGGCTGCTCGAAAGCAGCAGGTCAACGCTAGCCCTGAATTAAAAGTTAACCAAGTATTTAATTTTTCTTGTGTAAAAATGATTTTCACTGCCTATGTTTTGTGCAGTTTGAGATTATTCAAACTCAAAATTGAAGGACAAACAACAAAAACAGAAAACCTCACTGAAAAAAATGTACAGCTGAAATCAAAGTTCTCAATAGTCCTGGGTTAGCTTAGGGTACGTTTCTTTAAGAAAATCCAAGATTGGATTTTTAAATCCGAAAGAATCCGAAAAACAGATTTTGCGTTTCTTTACAAGGTAGATCAATCCAAGATCTCTCGGATCATGGTACGTCAAACGCACCATCATTTGACGCAAAATCCGTTTTCGGAATCTTTCGGATTTAGGAATTCAATCTTGGATTTTCATTAAAAAACGCAGCCCTAATCAGGCTTTGAACAGACGGTCCAGAAGCGCAATATGCCTCTAAGGAGTTCAGTCAGTAATTCATAACTACCAAACGTTCAGGACACTTGTGTGTATTTATCTACCAGGTCAATAAAATCAAATATCACGTGACCTGGACATCGTCGTCCTCTTCGTTATCATCGCTGTATTCATCTAAAAAAATCCTTTTAGAACCAGTCTCTTTATCTTGCCGTGTTTTTCTCGAGACAGTCTCGGCGGTGGGGGGCTCGGGTCGCATCTCAATGTTGTCCAGGCGTCGCTGTTTTAAGGCCGCTTCCTGTAAACAAGAAGAAAGGAACCTTTATTACGTATTCATTCAATTAAAATATAAAAATCTCAATTACAGAAGGGGTTTACAAACAAAATGCTACGATAGTTAAACTGCGCCCGAAATGGTGCCAGTGGTGAAACGCGTTGCGCATGCGCATGGTCCCCAAATAATGTCTCAAATTTCATTCTTGACCCAGACCTTCGCTTTTTGAACTTAACAAGACACGAAGCTGTGGGGAACTCTGAACGTAGCCAAATTCGGGCAATGTTGGCCACACAGCGCATGCTTTGTCGGAAACAAAAAGTGCTCAGTGTGCTGGATTTACAATGGACTCCCTTTGGGACTAACATTTATTGTTCAACCTCTTTTGTGTACGGGGCTTTTTTGTCTATGAATTGAGGTTAGCCAATTTAAACAGTTTTCAAAAATGTTTTAAAATTCGTCGACATTTTCTCGAGCCTCCGTATTTTGACACAAAATTATAACAATCTGGCGTTGCCATGGTCATGTGAAATAAAAAGGTACTGCATGGACAATAATGGAACGCTTCGTTGTTTCAAAGGAAACTAATCGGGACTAGCCTGTGAAAAAGACGCCAAAAAGGAACTAATAGTCTGTTCACAATATAATCAGGACAGCCTATTTTGCAGGCTTCGCCAGAGCTATTCGCGCCCGGCATTAGTTATGCGCAAAAGAGAACAGCTCTGGGGTCGAAAAATCTCAAACTTGTAAAATTCTCCACTTTTACGCCAAAGTGTACGGAATTTAATGCTTTGTACGCGGAATATGCAAAGAAATTTTAGTCCTTGCTATTGACCAGCTGTATTGCCTCGCATTTCGGATTGCCACAGAATAAACATTTTTACCCATTGCGCTTAAAATCGCTTACAAAACTCAATGCATCGGAAACTCAAACTGTGTTAAATTTTGCCTTTAACGGCTGTGTGTTCCTACATAATCTGCCAGCTCTTCGGTCAGCAGTTGAAGGGAGAATGTACGTTATTAGGCTGGTATAGGAGAATCTTTGTTAACCTCATTGTTTATATTTTTCCTCATTAACATACGACTTTGCACAGGGAAGGCAACACGTTAGACACCAATTGACTACAAACATTCAAAGAGCTTGTGAAACGTAGTGATTGATAAAATGTTTGGCTCTTTGGGTGTAATACTAAAGGAGAATTTGGCTTTCAAAAACTGCAAAATTTCTGGATGGCTAAAGGGCTAATGAGCCATTAGATTCTTTGTAAAATTTCAGGTTGAGTTTTTAAACCCGCGTCACACAGAAAGTATTCAATACATCGGTTTCATATTCCTTGGGACAATTAATGGTGCTATGCCCTTTCGATATTCAGAACTAATGTTTTTGTAGATCCATCAGAAACTGTATTGCTTGTGCTAATGTAGCCAATATTGTAAACAGATTCTCCTATTACCTCAATTAAAATCTGAAAAAAATAACACAATTATCCAACCTCAATTGTTTTCGCCATTCTGACATCCCTGTTATGGGTGAGCAAACTGGTTGCAACTGAGACACCTTTCCGCGTGGCCTCAGTCTTCACGCGGCCAGTCCTGCCCACGCGGTGAATATAGTCTACGATGGACGTTGGAAAGTCAAAGTTGATCACGTGGGTAACCTGTAAAAACACATTCAAGTTCGAGTTAATTTTACGCCTCCAGGTGTTGCCCCCTTCAAGTATCTAGAGGAACAACTTTAAAGTTCGTCTCGGCTCGACAAGCTTTTTGGTTTTCCTAAACGTTTTGTGTGCTTAGTTACATGTACACAATAGCCTCCATTTGGCGCAAAAATATGCTTGGATATTTCGAGAAGCGAACAGTTTTCCGAGAGCGTAGCTCGAGGAAAACTGTGAGCTTTGAGGAACAGATAATACACCTTATTCCAAAATGGCCGCCATTTTAATTTAGTATTATTTTGTTTTCTTGCAAATTAGCCCTTGTTGCCTGGTTCTTGAACTCGAAATTCAAAAGAATATTTTCCTTTGAACGGGGCAACAAGGGCTAATTTGCAAGTAAACAAAATAATACTTAAATTGCGGCCATTTTGGAATAAGGTGCATGCCCAAGGACATTTTCTGCAAAATGGAGGTTATTGTAATTATTATCCTTCTACTATTTTTCGCAGCACACGCAGTTATGAAAATTGTGGAATATCCTCGGATATTGCCCTCTCGAAGTCACATCTGTGAACACGAGAATTTTCGTTTTTCCTTCTCGCAGTAGAGTGACAGCGTTTGCGTTTTTGCCACCAAATGAAACAGGCTCGCACACACGTGACCTCCCCTCTCGTTGTTCAAACTAAAGCTCGCCATTTCCTTGTAAAGGAGGAAGGGTGAGTTTTATTTTCGTTCATACTTACGTCAGGATCCACACCTCTCGACGCCACATCTGTACACACGAGAATTTTTGTTTTTCCTTCTTGAAACGCGTCGAATAGTTCGCCTCTAACCTACAACGCAGAGCGAAAATATGTAACTCGACACTTAGAGGTAAACGGATGGAGTATATTCATATTTGCAGAGCTGATAAATGAGACTGAAAAAAACCGATACTCGTAAATTGTCAGCAATGAAACAACTAATAAAACAATAAATAAATAGGAAATAATTAAACAAATAAACAAAGTGTATTCCGTATGGCTCTCTATACATACTAGTTTTGCAACGCTCTCTCGTTGTATACCGTGGAACATGCCACGAGTCACTGGTATTTTCTCGGTATACACACGAGCATTTAGACGAGTGTGTTTACCAAGAAAATACTGGTGACAAAAGCGAGAGCGTTGGATAATGGAATGGAATCGCCTCCCTCTTGATATTAGAGAAGCATCCTCTGTGGCGGATTTTAAGTTGAAGGTTTCAACATTTTTAACTCATTGAATTTCTGTATATATATTTTGGATTTTTTTGTATATATTAGTTGGTTTATTGGTAGGTTGGAGTTTACTCCTTGAATGATGCTGCGGCGCTTTTTGAGGATTCTTCCCCATTTCAACACATTTTCATGTAAATATATGTATTTATTATATAAACACTAGTGAAAAACCAAGTGCGCATTCCCGCGAAAACTTCATATCTTCACACGTGAAGGGATCACCGTCGTTATGGTTACATAATAAATCGCGCCTTTGAAAGCGGCGCCTTTGGTTTGGTATTTCACTGGTGTTTATATAATAAACAGAATATTACATGCCCGCTTATGGATATGAATTTTATCTTCTCGTGTTCAACCACTCGAAGATAAAATTCATATCCACGCGCGGGCATGTAATATCCTCTATATATTTTTGTTGTTGATGATGTTGCTGAAATAAAGCTTTTAAATAACGATAAAGATAACTATTTTCTACCATGCCATAGAAAATATAGTCACCGACACAATGATTGCGACATTGACACATACGCGCAATGCATGATGGGAAGGTTAGATAAAATACCATGGAATATACAACGACGTTCCTGTATTCTGATTAGCTGTATTTTCTAAGGCATGGTATAAGTCATGATATTTTCAAGCTCTATAAATCATGTTTCACCTAGCTCTAGAGTAATAGAGTAGAGAATAGAGTAGAATAGAGTAAATCCTTATTTGCTTGAGCTTTCGCATGACTGTCTAAACTAATTTTCTATGCACTTGTTATTTTATCATTACCTTAGAAGGTAAGCTACTGTGTAGGCGAATAAACTTGATGCGTTTATCTGTTAGAAAATGCCCCACAAAGTCACAGCTCTCTGTCGTGTTACAGAATACAATGGTTCGCTGGCTGGGGTTATGAAGATCATTTCTCAGGAGTTTTAAAAGCTTGTCTGTGGAAACAAAAGAACAAAACTATCTTTAAAGGCATAGTAGTATCTTATAGTTAACCACGGAATTGTTATGTAGAATGTTGCCGGTACATTACAGAGATCACAGGAGGTAGTTAGAATTTAATTCACCTTTTGCTTGGGGGCGACCACATCAAAAATTGTCGTAAATGTATGGGAAAAGTTAAAATTTCGATGCCCAATAAGTTGAGAGTGATTGACTTTCTGAGGTTTTCAGTTACAAGGGAAAGATACCCAGGTTAAGATGATTATTTCATACCAATGCCTCTAATTTTTCTCGCGAATTGCGACTCGGTTTTATAGACAAATGTATGGAAAAATGAAAACCTTAATTGTGGCTTTTCTAGCGAGGCTATTTCCCTCAAACGCGATGAATCAACTATTTCGCTCAGCATCTTTATTTTTTAATTCACAACATGAAAGAACTCGAATTTTCCATGAGTTGGTAGATATTGGATTCTCCTTGTTCCCCGTACTTTTAAATCTAAATTAAATACTAAATTTATTTTTTCATTTAATTTTTTTAAAACTTGAATTTAACTTTCTTTCTGTAATTTTTGATCATGCTAGCCCCTCAAATAGGAGCCCGTCAGACAGAAACCATGAAGGTCTCTTACGTGTCCGTTGAACGCGGTTCCACTGTACTTGTTAAACGGAATCTTTCCATACCTGTTTTTTCCTCCTGTTTGAGTTTCACGAACTTGTGCCTAATGTGAGGTAGAACTCGATGAAGACCTGACGTGCAGATTTTTAAGCGCTGAAAATGAAACCAAGTTGATGAACTTTAAAAGAAGTCTTGGAATTAAACTAAAGCAATCACCGCAGTCAGCCAATCAAGACTTGAATTCAGTCCAGACCAGCTCTCTTGCTTATATATTATTTGGCTTGCTTATAAATATGCAATATGTAAAGAGTGTTTGTGGATAAAATCCCTCGTCGCACCGAGATTTCTTGTGTACCACGGGAAGAAAAAGGGTTCGGAAATCGTCTTTATAGGTTAATTTTGTCCAAAAAAAAAATTGATTCCCCATGAAAACAATACACCAGCTTTCCATCAGTTCAATCAATCAATCAATCAATCAATCAATCAATCAATCAATCAATCAATCAATTTATTTAAGTTAAAATGTTGCTGCTTGCTCGGAATAATTAGAAAGCATACATAGCTCGTAATCTTTCTTGTTTAGGCTATCAGCCCGAAATCTTTAGAGCAAGATGTTTCTTTTAATACCCAAGACTTAATACAGCAACGTAAACAATGACAGTCAGGAAAATTCATTGCATCTTACCGGTAACATATCTTGAAGAGTGTCGACAATTAATTCATCTGGCATTGTTGCACCAACAATAGTAACTTGGGTGTCTTTTGGCATTTCTCCTGGAGGCGGTGGTTTTTCCTGTCGTATCTGAAAGAAAAGTCAAATTAACACCAAAAGATCAAACATTTGACTTTAAAATCAGTTTCAATAAAACGGGGCAAAATCAAAACGGGGATATCAAATCTTCGCGGGTCGAGACGAGACAGCGCAGGTCCCGGGTAGACGATATTGTTCGCGGGTAAATGGCATGGGTCACAAATCGGTATTACTTGCAAACAAAAATCGATCGTTTAATTTTCGGACTTAATTTTCATCTCGCTTCGGACAGAAATTTAGGAAACTTTGTTGAAACATAGCTAATGTAAATTTACGCCCACAAAACACGCTTTTGACTGAAACAACATCTGTGAAAATGATAGTTTTACTGCAGCCTCGAGGTTTCAATGATACACTTAAGGAAAAATAGAAAAATTCTATCAAGCTGTTACGTATCTCAGTGTCTCATCTAGAGTAGTTTTTGCAGCTATTCTAAAGTTTCATGCTGTGCGGTAAAATTTTGGGTGCTTAAAAATTCCGTACGGTGTTATTTTCACTGTGTTATTTTCGTATGGTGAAACTTTTTTGTCCGAAATTTAAATCGACCCGAATTTTTTTGGCGAGTAATGTAGTTCTTCTTACCGAGATCGACTGAAGAAGGTCCATAGTGTCCCGCTTGAAATTGCCGTCAAACATGGAGTCGGCTTCATCGATCACCAAGTAAGATAAATCCGAGAAGAATAAACGAGCTGGAATAAAAAGCAAGTTGCCATTTACTACAATATCACAATAATATTTAATGGCAAAGAAGAAAAAAAAAGAATTTAAAGTATAAAATAACCCATACAGATACCCCTTATGAAAACTGATCACGGAACTATACAGATGTTTTACTATTAGTATATAATTGATAAAAAGATAGTATATAGATTACACTAATCGCTGTTTTATATCTTAAGCTCTAAAAGTAAAAAAAGAAATTTAAAAAGCTAATTCGTAATCACACACTCTGTTCAAAAACATGTAAAATAGGAGTTCAAAGGCAACTTTAAGTATTTCCATTTTTCTGAGTGACGATGAATGCACAGAAAAATGGCAAGAGACAGTCAAGACCTTCATAGGGTTCCATACCTTTTTCGCAGAATTGAAGCAATGTCCCTGGCGTACCAACCACAAGATCCACTGGGGACTGAAGATCTACCTTCATAAATTTCTACAATTAAAAAATTCAAAGAGAAAACTCAAACGCGCTAATTTTATCTCTTATACTGCAAACAATACAATGACGAAAAATTTAATGAAAAAGGAAATTTAAAAGGTTATAAGTTTTCAAAACCATGTTTTCAAATTCACCACGATTCTATCCGTCCATTCAACGATCAAATTAAAATACGAGGAAATAGAGGGCTCTGAAATGTCTGGTAATACTCTGCAGCTACCTTCTTTCGTCCTCCAATGATCCCGACTGATTTGAAACGTGCATGGTGACTCAGTGACTTAGCAACTTCCTGCAAAATACCACATGGTAAGACAAGTTTAACACAGCAACGGTAACACTAATTCCAGATGATGAATTTGCACATATTGATTCAAAATGCAAAAATAAAATGCACTACAGTAAACAGAACCCTTGATGATATTTAGAATGTCTCTCAAGTTGCTGGGAAGTTTTATCTTAATGGTTAATGGGGAGCATGAATGACACAGTGGTGAGAGCACTTGCCTCCCACTAAAGTGGCCCAGAGTCAGTTCTGGCCTAGTGCCATATGTGGGTTGAGTTTGTTATTGGTGCTTGTCTTGCTCCGAGGGGTTTTTTTCCGGGTTCTCCGGTTTTCTTCCCTCCACAAAAACTAACATCTGAAAATTCCAATTCGACCAGGATACAGGATGTGCGTGAAAAACAGCTATGGCGGGTGTGGCTTCCTCTCTAAATGTTGAATTTTTTTAAAATTTTAAATGCCTTTCCTTTTCCATTTCACTTGTCAACCAAAACCAGGTAAATTCACTATAATCTTCAGATCCTGTGATGTTCTCTAGACAATTCATACTTTCTCTATAGTTATCTGGCGCTTTTTCATATATTTCCAAGTGGACATTTTTGAATCTCAATGAAAAATTTTTTAGGGGTAATGACATATGGTCTGAAATTAAATAAAAATAAAATCGTCTTCTGTAACAATTATTTTGCTTGTTTCTTTTTCCCTGCAATTTTTGCCTTTAGCTAATTAATTTGAGGTCTTGTCAGCTTTTAATCAATTACAACCCTTTCAATCACTTTCATCTGGTAAATTTAACAATTTTTCCTGTCTAAATTGAGAAATTACTTACTAAAACCTGTACAGCAAGTTCCCTGCATGGTACAACAATACAAGCTCTTGGTCTCTTGAGGCGTGTTATTACACCAAGTGTTCTTTCATCCTCTCTCAGATGATGTACTACTGGTGCCAAATATGCAAGAGTTTTTCCAGTTCCTGTGATCGCAATGCAAAATAAATATTATATGAGACTACTAGAACTACTGGTACTAGCCACTACTAGAGGAGATGTGATGATCTCATTGCTAACGTGCACTACTCTGGATCAAGCGGTCTGTGTTGGGACCCTGGCAAAAGACACTGTGTCGTATTGCTGGGAAAGACACTTTACTCTCAGAGTGCCTCTATCCAACCAGGTGCAAATGGGTACTGCCAAATTTAATGCTGGCGGGGAGGGGTAACCCTATAATGGACTAGCATCCCATCAAG
>JAHPZR010027221.1:0-10231 GCA_019787425.1 Platygyra sinensis
CGGACAATAGGCCACTTGCACTAAGAGGTCATGTGCCATCGTTTTTATGAAAATGAAAGTTACATGATTTTGCCACCGAAACACTATTAGTGGGTCATCTCTTAAACAAAATAATTGTGATTTGGTTTTTCAAACCCGCACCATTTGCTTTAAATGAGCAAGTCCGTAGCTGGTCACGTGACCAAAACTTGATTTTTAAAATTATGAATTACCCTTTTCTGACACAAAATTTGCACTTAAACTTCAAGGAAAATGTTGAAAAGATGATGTGGTAACGTTTATAGTATATCTGAACATAACTATCAAACATTTAACAAGATATAGACAAAAAGTATTTTTGGCCGCCATGTTGGAGGGCAAGAGTATGCCCTCCAACATGGCGGCCAATACAAATCATACTAATTTGTTGAAAAATCAAAGTACCATAAAATTTCTCCCTTAAATGCGTTTCCTCTCAAATTTCGGGTGTAAGATAATTTTTGTGTGTTCTGTCAATTTTTGGCATCAGCAAGATCATAACTCACTCTTTAAGAGAGGCATTGGTCACGTGACCTCTTAGTGCAAGGGGCCTATTAGTGCTTTTCAACATTCAGTTTTATAACAGTCATCACGATCGTGGTTAGAAACTGCACAACCCCAAAATGAACTGATCTTTCTATTATTTTAACAAAAGCCCCCTCAGTAAGAGGGCATGTGATCACTGGACTGTGGATGACCACAATGGTGGAAAAAATAAGCTTTGTTACACATTGTTGTTTTAAAATATATCTGTTCTCTCCATCATTGTGCGAAACAATAGGCCGGGCCCTACGATGTTCGCCGATTCTCTTCGTGTCGCCAAGACATAAACAATCTCAGACACTCTTATTCTTCGGCCATTTCGACTTGAGTAAACATAACAAACTGTGGTTATAAACATAACGAGACAACACGTTATAAAAACTTTCATTCAGTGAACTTGGCGTTTCGTATGCTCCGGCAAACATCTTCGGAAGTAACGGTTACCTAAACTACAATTAAATTTAAACACGAAGACTAATACCAAATAAGGAAAGTAATGACAGTAAAAAGGAAATGAAAATAAACAGAACTAGTTAATCTGCTGGAAAAAAGTACAAATGGCTAGTAGAGAAGTCTCTCACTGTCAACATTTTCATTAAGCCCTGGATCAAAAAGGCTTCCTTAATTTTACAATGTATATCAGACAGAAGAACGCTTAATACCAAACAGTGAAAAAAGAACACGCAACAGCCATGCTTTTAAGTATAGTATGCCAAAAGTATCTAAGGACGTCTTCAAGTTTTCTTTCTTTCCGAAATCAATAACAGAGTGGAACTCACTGTCCGCTGACTTAGTAAATTGCACGTCGTTATCTGATTTTAAGTTAAATTTAGGAAAGCGCGTGAAATAAGTAAAGTAAATTGTAATTATGAATTATCATTTATTTATCTTGTTATTTTGACATATTTACTTTTATTTAACGTATACATATGTACATATATATCTGGCTATATATATTTTATCTTAGTTTTTATTTACAGTTGATGTGATGTCTTATAAGATTTTATCAACTTAATAAATGTAGATGTAGATAGTCCAGTGGCTAAAATGTCAAAGGGATCCCATTTAATCCTGTGGCCTGTTTGGGTCATATGATCACAATGGCAGAAGAATGGCTGTTACTCGTGAGATTGCTCCGAAAGCTTCCGAAAAGTAACAGAATATCTTACTTAGACACCCGATGGCATAAATGTGACGGACTGAGGCCTGTCACTACAAAAACGGAAAACGTTTTCTGTCTTCAGAGCCAATACGAGTGATTTGTTTGCAAGAATAAGAAAAGCTAGGAAGGCGAGTGTGCTCACAGCTGGAGTCCATGACTATAAGGTCAACAGAGGGGACGAGAACTGGGTTTCAATAATCAACGTACGATCGACAGATGTTGACAGAACAATAAAAAAAAGAATCCACCGTAAATAAATGTTCTTTATTGTAAGCAGTTACCATTTGATCAGCTGCTTCTTCATGGCCACTCTAACGGACAATTTAGAAGAACCTAGAACTTAATTCATTTTCCTCCAAGGCCGGGCTGCTCGAAAGCAACTAGCCCTGGATTAAAAGTTAATCAAGTATTTAATTTTTCTTGTGTAAAAATGATTTTCACTGCCTATGTTTTGTGCAGTTTGAGATTATTCAAACTCAAAATTGAAGGACAAACAACAAAAACAGAAAACCTCACTGAAAAAAATGTACAGCTGAAATCAAAGTTCTCAATAGTCCTGGGTTAGCTTAGGGTGCGTTTCTTTAAGAAAACCCAAGATTGGATTTTTAAATCCGAAAGAATCCGAAAAACAGATTTTGCGTTTCTTTACTGGGTAGATCAATCCAAGATCTCTCGGATCATGGTACGTCAAAGGAACCGAAGAATCATTAATTCTTCCGTTCCTTTGACGCACCATCATTTGACGCAAAATCCGTTTTCGGAATCTTTCGGATTTAGGAATTCAATCTTGGATTTTCATTAAAAAACGAAGCCCTAATCAGGCTTTGAACAGACGGTCCAGAAGCGCAATATGCCTCTAAGGAGTTCAGTCAGTAATTCATAACTACCAAACGTTCAGGACACTTGTATGTATTTATCTACCAGGTCAATAAAATCAAATATCACGTGACCTGGACATCGTCGTCCTCGTCGTTATCATCGCTGTATTCATCTAAAAAAATCCTTTTAGAACCAGTCTCTTTATCTTGCCGTGTTTTTCTCGAGACAGTCTCGGCGGTGGGGGGCTCGGGTCGCATCTCAATGTTGTCCAGGCGTCGCTGTTTTAAGGCCGCTTCCTGTAAACAAACAAAATGCTAGGATAGTTAAACTGCGCCCGAAATGGTGCCAGTGGTCAGACGCGCTGCGCATGCGCATGGTCCCTAAATAGATCTCAAATTTCATTCTCTACCCAGACCTTCGCTTTTTGAACTAAACAAGGCAAGAAGCTGTGGGGAACTCTGAACGTAGCCAAATTCGGCCAACGTTGGGCACACAGCGCATGCTTTGTCGAAAACAAAAAGTGCTCAGTGTGCTGGATTTGCAATGGACTCCCTTTGGGACTAACATTTATTGTTCAACCTCTTTTGTCTACGGGGCTTTTTTGTCTATGAACTGTGTTTCACAAATTTAATCAGTTTTCAAAAATGTTTTAAAATCGGTCGAAATTTTCTCGAGCCTCCGTATTTTGACACGCAATTATAACATTCTGGCATTGCCATGGTCATGTGAAATAAAAAGCTGAACAATTGTTTTCTTTCAAAAGGTACTGCATGAACAATGATGGAACGCTTCATTGTTTCAAAGAAAACCAATCAGGACTAGCCTGTGAACAGGCAGCCAAACAGGAACTGGCAAGGAGTCCAATCTTTTTTCTTCCGCTTTCTCTTCGCCCCATCCTCGACTGGAGAGTCTGTTCACAGTCTAATCGGGACAGACTATTTTGCTGGCTCTCCCAGGCATTAGTCATGCGCAAAAAAGAACAGCTCTGGGGTCGAAAATACTCAAATTTGTGAAATTCTCTACTTTTTTCGCTTAAGTGTACGGAATTTAATGCTTCACCTCAGTGTTTACATTTTTTCTCATTAACATACGACTTTACACAGAGAAGGCAACACACTAGACACCAATTGACTACAAACATTTTAAGAGCTTGCGAAACGTAGTGATTAATAAAATGTTTGGCTCTTTGTGTATAATATTAAAGGAGAAGTTGGCTTTCAAAAACTGCAAAATTTCTGAATGGCAAAAGGGCTAATGAGCTATTACATTCTTTGTAAAATTTTAAGGTGAGTTTTAAACCCCGCGTCAAACGGAAAGTATCCGATACATCGGTTTCATATTCCTTGGGACAGTTAATAGTGCTATGCCCTTTCGAAATTCAGAACTAATGTTTTTGTAGATCCATCAGAATTTGCATCGCTTATGCTAATGTGGCCAATATTGTAAACAAAGATTCTCCTACTACCTTAACTAAAATGTGAAAAAAGTAACACGATTATCCAACCTCAATTGTTTTCGCCATTCTGACATCCCTGTTATGGGTGAGCAAACTCGTTGCAACTGAGACACCTTTCCGCGTGGCCTCCGTCTTCACGCGGCCAGTCCTGCCCACGCGGTGAATATAGTCTACGATGGACGTTGGAAAGTCAAAGTTGATCACGTGGGTCACCTGTGAAAACACATTCGCTGTGTAATTTTTGGCTTATGTCTTAGATATAGTTTGGATAGTTTTATTATATTAGATTTATTATTTTTATTTTAATGTAACTTGTAAGGCGCATTTGAATATATTCATATAGATATTTGCGCCGAATAAGTAATAAATTATTATTATTATTATTACTCCATTTCATTGTAAAGGAGGGAGGGTGAGTTTTATTTTCGTTCATACTTACGTCAGGATCCACACCTCTCGACGCCACATCTGTACACACGAGAATTTTCGTTTTTCCTTCTTGAAACGCGTCGAATAGTTCGCCTCTAACCTACAAGGCAGAGCGAAAATCTGTAATTCGACACTTAAAGGAAAAAAGATGGAGTCAATAGCGAAGCGCGCGAAGTCTAAAAATAGAATGCAAATCACTGAATTCCCCGCGAGACTCAGTCGACATGAGCTTGTTCTGAGGGAAATACAGGGAATGTAAGCGAAATTTTTGTTTTACAAGTGTTTTAGGAACACCGGCTTTTGCTCTTAAAGAAATCTTCAAAATCATCCACCATTCCAGTTTGTTTGTCTGAGTCTTGTCTGAGTCATGACGTCACTCGCGCGCTTCGCTATTCATGTTTGCAGAGCTGATAAATGAGACTGAAAAAACCGACACTCGTAAACTGTCAGCAATGAAACAACTAATAAAACAATAAATAAATAGTAAATAATTAAACAAATAAACAAAGTGCATTCCGTATGGCACTCTATACATACTAGTTTTGCAACGCTCTCGCGTTGTATACCGTGGAACATGCCACGAGTCACTTGTATTTTCTCGGTATACACACAAGCATTTAGACGAGTGTGTTTACCAAGAAAATACAGGTGACAAAAGCAAGAGCGTTGGATAATGGAATGGAATCGCCTCCCTCTTGATATTACAAAAGCATCCTCTGTGGCGGATTTTAAGTTGAAGGTTTCACCATTTTTAACTCATTAAATTTCTGTATATATATTTTGGATTTTTTGTATATATTAGTTGGTTTATAGGTAGGTTGGAGTTTCCTCCTTGAATGATGCTGCGACGCTTTTTGAGGATTCTTTCTCATTTCAACACATTTTCATGTAAATATATGTATTTATTATATAAACACCAGTGAAAAACCAAGTGAGCATTCCCGCGAAAACTTCATATCTTCACACGTGAAGAGATCACCGTCGTTATGGTTACATAATAAATCGCGCCTTTGAAAGCGGCGCCTTTGGTTTGGTATTTCACTGGTGTTTATATAATAAACAGAATATTACATGCCCGCTTATGGATATGAATTTTATCTTCTCGTGTTCAACCACTCGAAGATAAAATTCATATCCACGCGCGGGCATGTAATATCCTCTATATATTTTTGTTGTTGATGATGTTGCTGAAATAAAGCTTTTAAATAACGATAAAGATAACTATTTTCTACCATGCCATAGAAAATATAGTCACCGACACAATGATTGCGACATTGACACATACGCGCAATGCATGATGGGAAGGTTAGATAAAATACCATGGAATATACAACGGCTTTCCTGTATTCTGATTAGCTGCGTTTTCTAAGGCATGGTATAAATCATGATATTTTCTAGCTCTATAAATCATGTTTCGCCTAGCTCTCATGTAAGAATAGAGTAAATCCTTATTTGCTTGAGCTTTCGCACGACTGTCTCAAACTAATTTTCTATGCACTTGTTATTTTATCATTACCTTAGAAGGTAAGCTACTGTGTAGGCGAATAAACTTGATGCGTTTATCTGTTAGAAAATGCCCCACAAAGTCACAGCTCTCTGTCGTGTTACAGAATACAATGGTTCGCTGGCTGGGGTTATGAAGATCATTTCTCAGGAGTTTTAAAAGCTTGTCTGTGGAAACAAAAGAACAAAACTATCTTTAAAGGCATAATAGTATCTTATAGTTAACCACAGAATTGTTATGTAGAATGTTGCCGGTACATTACAGAGATCACAGGAGGTAGTTAGAATTTAATACACCTTTTTGCTTGGGGGCGACCACATCAAAAATTGTCGTAAATGTATGGGAAAAGTTAAAATTTCGATGCTCAATAAGTTGAGGGTGATTGACTTTCTGAGGTTTTCAGTTACAAGGGAAAGACACCCAGGTTAAGATGATTATTTCATACCAATGCTCTAATTTTTCTCGCGAATTGCGACTCGGTTTTACAGACAAATGTATGGAAAGATAAAAACCTTAATTGTGGCTTTTCTAGCGAGCCTATTTCCCTCAAACACGATGAATTAACTATTCGCTCAGTATCTTTAGTTTTAAATTCACAATACATAAGAACTCGAATTTTCCATGAGTTGGTAAATATTGGATTCCCCATGTTCCCCGTACTTTTAAATCTAAATTTAAATATTAAATTTATTTTTTGATTTAATTTTTTTAAAACTTGAATTTAACTTTCTTTCTGTAATTTTTGATCATGCTAGCCCCTCAAATAGGATCCCGTCAGACAGAAACCATGAAGGTCTCTTAGGTGTCCGTTGAACGCGGTTCCACTGTACTTGTTAAACGGAATCTTTCCATACCTGCTTTTTCCTCCTGTTTGAGTTTCACGAACTTGTGCCTAATGTGAGGTAGAACTCGATGAAGACCTGATGTGCAGATTTTTAAGCGCTGAAAATGAAACCAAGTTGATGAACTTTAAAAGATGTCTTGGAATTAAACTAAAGCAATTACCGCAGTCAGCCAATCAAGACTTGAATTCAGTCCAAACCAGCTCTCTTGCTTATATATTATTTGGGTTGCTTATAAATATGCAATATGTAAAGAGTGTTTGTGGATAAAATCCCTCGTCGCACCGAGATTTCTTGTGTACCACGGGAAGAAAAATGGTTCGGAAATCGTCTTTATAGGTTAATTTTGTCCGGAAAAAAAATTGATTCCCCATGAAAACAATACACCAGCTTTCCATCAGTTCAATCAATCAATCAATCAATCAATTTATTTAAGTTAAAATGTTGCTGCTTGCTCGGAATAATTAGAAAGCATACATAGTTCGTAATCTTTCTTGTTTAGGCTATCAGCCCGAAATCTTTAGAGCAAGATGTTTCTTTTAATACCCAAGACTTAATACAGCAACGTAAACAATGACAGTCAGGAAAATTCATTGCATCTTACCGGTAACATATCTTGAAGAGTGTCGACAATTAATTCATCTGGCATTGTTGCACCAACAATAGTAACTTGGGTGTCTTTTGGCATTTCTCCTGGAAGCGGTGGTTTTTCCTGTCGTATCTGAAAGAAAAGTCAAATTAACACCAAAAGATCAAACATTTGACTTTAAAATCAGTTTCAATAAAACGGGGCAATCAAAACGGGGATATCAAATCTTCGCGGGTCCCGGGTAGCCGATATTGTTCGCGGGTAAATGGCATGGGTCACAAATCGGTATTACTTGCAAACAAAAATCGATCGTTTAATTTTCGGACTTAATTTTCATCTCGCTTCGGACAGAAATTTAGGAAACTTTGTTGAAACATAGCTAATGTAAATTTACGCCCACAAAACACGCTTTTGACTGAAACAACATCTGTGAAAATGATAGTTTTACTGCAGCCTCGAGGTTTCAATGATACACTTAAGGAAAAATAGAAAAATTCTATCAAGCTGTTACGTATCTCCGTGTCTCATCTAGAGTAGTTTTTGCAGCTATTCCAAAGTTTCATGCTGTGCGGTAAACATTTTGGGTGCTTAAAAATTCCGTACGGTGTTATTTTCACTGTGTTATTTTCGTATGGTGAAACTTTTTTGTCCGAAATTTAAATCGACCCGAATTTTTTTGGCGAGTAATGTAGTTCTTCTTACCGAGATCGACTGAAGAAGGTCCATAGTGTCCCGCTTGAAATTGCCGTCAAACATGGAGTCGGCTTCATCGATCACCAAGTAAGATAAATCCGAGAAGAATAAACGAGCTGGAATAAAAAGCAAGTTGCCATTTACTACAATATCACAATAATATTTAATGGCAAAGAAGAAAAAAAAAGAATTTAAAGTATAAAATAACCCATACAGATACCCCTTATGAAAACTGATCACGGAACTATACAGATGTTTTACTATTAGTATATAATTGATAAAAAGATAGTATATAGATTACACTAATCGCTGTTTTATATCTTAAGCTCTAAAAGTAAAAAAAGAAATTTAAAAAGCTAATTCGTAATCACACACTGTTCAAAAACATGTAAAATAGGAGTTCAAAGGCAACTTTAAGTATTTCCATTTTTCTGAGTGACGATGAATGCACAGAAAAATGGCAAGAGACGGTCAAGACCTTCATAGGGTTCCATACCTTTTTCGCAGAATTGAAGCAATGTCCCTGGCGTACCAACCACAAGATCCACTGGGGACTGAAGATCTACCTTCATAAATTTCTACAATTAAAAAATTCAAAGAGAAAACTCAAACGCGCTAATTTTATCTCTTATACTGCAAACAATACAATGACGAAAAATTTAATGAAAAAGGAAATTTAAAAGGTTATAAGTTTTCAAAACCATGTTTTCAAATCCACCACGATTCTATCCGTCCATTCAACGATCAAATTAAAATACGAGGAAATAGAGGGCTCTGAAATGTCTGGTAATACTCTGCAGCTACCTTCTTTCGTCCTCCAATGATCCCGACTGATTTGAAACGTGCATGGTGACTCAGTGACTTAGCAACTTCCTGCAAAATACCACATGGTAAGACAAGTTTAATACAGCAACGGTAACACTAATTCCAGAGGATGAATTTGCACATATTGATGCATAATGCAAAAATAAAATGCACTACAGTAAACAGAATCCTTGATGATATTTAGAATGTCTCTCAAGTTGCTGGGAAGTTTTATCTTAATGGTTAATGGGGAGCATGAATGACACAGTGGTGAGAGCACTTGCCTCCCACTAAAGTGGCCCAGAGTCAGTTCTGGCCTTGTGCCATATGTGGGTTGAGTTTGTTATTGGTGCTTGGCTTGCTCCGAGGGTTTTTTTCCCGGGTCCTCCGGTTTTCTTCCCTCCACAAAAACTAACATCTGAAAATTCCAATTCGACCAGGATACAGGATGTGCGTGAAAAACAGCTAAGGCAGGTGTGGCTTCCTCTCTAAATGTTGAATTTTTTAAAATTTTAAATGCCTTTCCTTTTCCATTTCACTTGTCAACCAAAACCAGGTAAATTGACTATAATCTTCAGATCCTGTGATGCTCTCTAGACAATTCATACTTTCTCTACAGTTATCTGGCGCTTTTTCATATATTTCCGAGAGGAGATTTTTGAATCTCAATAAAAAAATTTTTAAGGGCAATGACATATGGTCTGAAATTAAATAAAGATAAAATGGTCATCTGCAATAATCATTTTGCTTGTTTCTTTTTCCCTGTAACTTTTTCCATTAGCTAAATTTTAATTTGAGGTCTTGCTGGCTTTTGATCATTGCATGCATATAACTCCAACCCTTTCAATCACTTTCACCAGGTAAATTTAACAATTTTTCCTGTCTAAGTTGAGAAATTACTTACTAAAACCTGTACAGCAAGTTCCCTGCATGGTACAACAATACAAGCTCTTGGTCTCTTGAGGCGTGTTATTACACCAAGTGTTCTTTCATCCTCTCTCAGATGATGTACTACTGGTGCCAAATATGCAAGAGTTTTCCCAGTTCCTGTGATCACAATGTAAAACAAATATTATATGAGACTACTAGAACTACTAGCCACAACTAGAGGAGATATGATGACCTCATTGCTAACGTGCATGACTCTGGATCAAGCGGTCTGTGTTGGGACCCTGGCAAACGACACTGTGTCGTGTTACTGGGAAAGACACTTTACTCTCACAGTGCCTCTATCCAACCAGGTGCAAATGGGTACCGGCAAATTTAATGCTGGGGGGTAACCCTACTAGTATGATGAACTAGCATCCCATCGAGGGGACAGACGAAAAACTACTAGTTGCTCTGCTCTACTGAAAATGGAGATAAGAGCCAG
>JAHPZR010027222.1:0-10000 GCA_019787425.1 Platygyra sinensis
TTGTTCATTGTGGTTACGCTGGGTGAAAAGCTTTTGTGCATTAAACGGTGTTTTTTCTTTATTCTATTGATTCCTAAATTTTCTAGATGAAGAATCTTCTCTTAAGGCCTGGTTTAAACGTCGCATTTTACATGCACCGAATCAAATACTAATTTTAGTCGACTCGAATCACAGGCGTCCCAAACTCACGATTCGAGGAATCGATCAAATATTAATGATTTATGTACGCGTATCGAGTGAGACGTGACTGTCTTACGTGCGCGGTGTTGTGTTACATATTGGTCCGTTGAGAATTTGAGCGCTCTACAAGGCATTGTATGGAATTTAAAATAACGATGGATAAAATCGCACAATGAAATTAAATGTTACTTTTTTGGAATAAAACTAAGTAAATGAACTCACCTTGCCTTATTTCTGTTGTCCATTTGGCCTATTTCGTCGTTTTGGGGGGGTTTTCAGGTGTTTGTCTTAGCTTTCTATAGACGAAGTCAAGGCTGGACACTGCTGTTTCGAAAGACCTGATCCGAGAGGCCGTTTTTCTCGCCGAAATTCGAATCCGCTGTTCGATTTTTCCCTCCAACGCAAAGAAGGATAGTCCATTGGTCCTCTTATCCGGTCGGCTTGGAAAAATCTTCAAACTTTCCGCTCCAATTCGAACAATTTTTGTTTCACTGCTGGAGGTTTCAACTGTTCAACGCATCGTGTGACCATCCAACATACTACGCCACAGTTTGAAATCAACATTAGCGACCGCTCCTTCGTGACAAATGTGACTTACCAGACGGGTGCACAGTCTGGGGAGAGAATTGTATTTTAACGGAAATTTTTGACTGTGCACCCGTCTGGTAAGTCACATTTGTCACGAAGGAGCGGTCGCTAATGTTGATTTCAAACTGTGGCGTAGTATGTTGGATGGTCACACGGTGCGTTGAACAGTTGAAACCTCCAGCAGTGAAGCAAAAATTGTTCGAATTGGAGCGGAAAGTTTGAAGATTTTTCCAAGTCGACCGGATAAGAGGACCAATGGACTATCCTTCTTTGCGTTGGAGGGAAAAATCGAACAGCGGATTCGAATTTCGGCGAGAAAACGGCCTCTCGGATCAGGTCTTTCGAAACAGCAGTGTCCAGCCTTGACTTCGTCTATAGAAAGCTAAGACAAACACCTGAAAACCCCCCAAAAACGACGAAATAGGCCAAATGGACAACAGAAATAGGGCAAGGTGAGTTCATTTACTTAGTTTTATTTCAAAAAAGTAACATTTAATTTCATTGTGCGATTTTATCCTTCGTTATTTTAAATTCCATACAATGCCTTGTAGAGCGCTCAAATTCTCAACGGACCAATATGTAACACAACACCGCGCACGTAAGACAGTCACGTCTCACTCGATACGCGTACATAAATCATTAATATTTGATCGATTCCTCGAATCGTGAGTTTGGGACGCCTGTGCTCGAATGAATACGTTCGGCTGATTTGATTTAAACGTCGCATTATTTTGCCGAATAAAATTGCTGAGCGCGAGCGACGTGTTTTAAATTCCCATTAGAGCAAACATAAATTACTTACATAATTTCAATTCGATTCGGCACATGTAAAATGCGGCGTTTAAATCAACTACCGAACTTCAGTCGAATATTCGACTGGATCAGTCGAATATTCGACTGACTCGCGTCGAATTGAAACATGTCGCACTTAATTGATTTAGACGTCGCATTTTACATGCATTTAACTTGGCAATTCGATTCGGCGCATGTAAAATGCGACGTTTAAACCAGGCCTAAGTTTAGATTAATGCTTGCGTTTATTGTGGTTTGTGCCAATAAAATAGAACTCAAAAAATAGAGTATCTTTTTAATCCTATTTAATCACGATGATGCCTGTTTAATAGCTTTAAAAGCTTCAGGAAAATGTTATATACTTGTTGCAAGGTATTAGCTTTGCAAATGTTTGCAAACCTGATCGAATGTTAACCGACAGAGTCATTTTAATAGCTTTCACGTGTACAAATGGTTCGAAAGCCAATGAAAATTGGCGAAGCAGAAACCTCTCGAGACGTGCTCTTGTTCTGTCGCGTCATAGCCATCGGGTATCATGAATGAAGGCGATCATTTCATTTTCTACTTCTGTATTTACTTAATTTTAATCAATTGCTTTTGAACACCTTTGCCGGATGAACTTTTTCCTAACTACCGGACGAATATTTCATCGATTTGTTTAATTCGGCGATCTGAGCGCTTATCTCTTTATACTAAAAAGAAGCCGGCTAAAGTATCTGTTGGTTTTAATGCTAGCAATTATACGATTTAAACACGACCTTTGGTTCCAACGGTCTTGACGGCTAGTTGAGAACAATACTTCAATAACACTTGAGAGCGTCGCCGTTACAGGCCGTTAAGTGTACCCAAGAGCTTCTATATAACACGTTAGCAGGCCACACGACTCTCAAACGTTGTATTGACGCCCGACAAGAACGTGCAAAGTTCGTAAAGAAAGCATAACAGATCAGTATCACAGACGTTTTCCACGATGAAGGACATTCTTCTTCTTGCTTTCCTGGGCGGTCTGCTGCTTGGAATTTCTTTTCAAGGCGTAGAAATGCGACAGATCCCACACTTAGAATGGAACTCGGGTGGTTTACCCATGCAATGGGAAAAGAGATCATCTACAAACGGCCACGGAAACAAGATATATAGCGACTTTTATAGAAGGTAGTTAAATTTGTCAAATGTTTTCTGTTGCAATGTTGTTTATCGATATACTTCGGGGTGCTTTGTGAAGGGTTCTTGAGAATCAGTTTAAAATGTTTAGCCAGCTTAACCGTAATAGAAAAAAACGCATCGGAATTCTTGCTTCAGACCTAAAGAGAGAAACATTTTTTCTCTGGCCAAAATACTGGAATAACTTATAATTATATTAGGATCAATCTGTCGATTATAGAAGTGCGCTCGATATGAGCTTACCGTGTAAACGAAGAAAAGGACTGGAAACTAGCCTTACAAATAAAACGAAGCAGTTATTCTAAAAACAATTCCTGAAATTCTGCATTTTAATAATATACTGATATGAGTCACCTTGTATAAATTTAACACCTGAACCGTCCACTTTTGTGCAAAAAATCGAAATGACTTGGTAATAACAGTTGTTCACAACAATTTCTAGGTTGGCTTCTACCCCCGGAGAGAAACGAACTTCATCCACCTTCGAAATGAAGTTAGAAAGAAATATATCGATCACTCCCTACAGGAACAATGTCAAAGGTTATAGTCAACCCCATTCAATAAAATAACTCTCAACGCCCTGAGAGCAATAACTATTTAAAAGATTCTAAACAAATCGCACGCATTATACATTTCTTTTATCTTTCTTCCCAATTCTAGAACCTCCAGCTTGGACTTGGATGGATACCAGCAGAATGATTATCCACCTAATTTTCCTCGTCCGGGGAAAAGAACTGTACATCCATAATGATGTTTGGAAAACGAGACACCTTTGCGGTTGAAAAGAGCCTCTGATGGTTTTTTAGGATATTAAGTTGACGCGAACATTGTAATGTCACATACAGTAATTACTCTTGCATTTTTTCGCTGTTGTGTGTTAGCTGTTGTATTTATAGTTATTTCCTCTGCACTCCCGATTTCGTCAATTTGACCGGAATGATTGAAAAAAAACAGGAATATTTCCTGTTCCTCTTTAGCGCGATTCCTCGAGAATTCGGAACAGTGGGATCAACGTAGCCAGTGTAATTTCACTTCATTAAAATAAACTGTAAATTCAATAAACGTGCATCAAGCCTTTTATTATTGGGTCTTAAAAACTAAGTTAGCCACAGTTGGTCACAATGGCTAGATTATAAAAAGGCTACGTCATAATTTCTTTACTGTACATGCTTATGTGGCCATCGCAAGTCTAAACATCGTTGCGTTGAAGTAGGGAACAAAGCGAGTAGGAGGCCAACACTCGACTAGTTCCCAGTCGTCTCTCAGTATCCACCCCTGCTGTAAGATCCATGTTGCGCAATTTGTTACTTCTATGCATGCCGTATTTCCTCGAAGAATAGCCGTCCCTCGATTAATCACCTCCCTCGAATAATTGCCCCCCCCCTTTGACCAAAATATTTAAAACAATTGCCTCCCTCAAATAATCGCCTCCCCCCCTCACCTTCATTTTTCGCCATTTTTAGCTCATTCATGCGCGCGCAGCGCTAGCAATGAAAGAGTATCGTGAGGGACCAATGTCGACGGAAGTTGTGGTCCGTAGACAGAAATCTGTGGACGGAAGTCTGTGGACGGAAATCTGTGGACGGAAATTGTGGACCGTAGACGGAAGTGAAAGTATCCTCACCACCCCACCCTGCTTCGGCTTAACAAACGTCTAAATAAACTTCCGATGTCGCAAATACACTTTAAAATCCTTTCGTCTTCCCCACGATGCAGCAGCGTCTTTCAAACCACACCTCTTGTTGCTTTCCGACGAACCGACAACCTTAGTGACATTCTAGTTAGATCCAAATTACGTACTGATAAACAAACTAACGTCACCAAGGGATCCTTTCGATGCGGCAAAAATTGCATCACCTGCCGCTATATCACCGACGGCCGTACAAATTATACATTTTCTGCCACTGGGGAAATGAGAACCATTCATGATCATATTGACTGCAACTCTAAAAATCTCATTTACATGATACATTGTCTACGTTGCCACAAACAGTACATAGGTGAAACGAAAAGACGACTTAAAGACCGCTTTAATGAACACCGACGACCAGTAGACAGACCCACCCCTTCCTCCAGACCCACTGCAGTTTCAGACCATTTTCTTTCCGACAATCATTCACCTAACGACATAGAACTGATACCACTAGAACTTATACATTCATGTCGTGACGCGTTACGCAAAGCCAGGAAGCGTACCTTATCGAAAGGGGTCAAACTCTTGAACCCAAAGTATAAACAAACGAGAAGAAATTTAATTGCGTTCTCGAGGAACGAGAGAACGCATCCTAATTTGGTTTGCAGGCGTGAGAAATCGAGATTTTTGTCTGCAATTTGGCCGCCCCTCTAAGTTTTTTCAGGGGCTTTGGGCCGTACTGAAACTAGAGCCGTCACGCAATATGTCATGAAAAGTTGTCATATAGTAGTTCACCCCGGAGTTCACCTGAAATTTGAGTAGATGGGATGTCGCCTGCTAACGTAGAGCAAAGAAATAAATAATCCACAATAATAGTGGGTTTTGCCAGTATGTCACATCTGTTCGCAAAACTTCAGCTTTTCACATAGAGATAATGATTTCAGCAACAGAGAACTATTATCACAGGCGCCGCAGAACGCACTCCTAAGGGAACTGGTCAAAACTACTATACTCGAACAGGACCCACCTTTGGGGTAGGAGGGGGGTTATCAAAGACACCACCTATCTTCAAACATTACCAACAACATTTTATTGGCTTTTAAATTTGAGCTGACACAGGAATATTCAGCTAGCAAGAGTCGGCATTACTAAACAAACAAGAAAAGTGAGGTTTAAATCTCACTGTAATTTTTTACTGCTAGATAAAGGGGTGGCTACACAATAAAGACACCATCTTTTGACGTTAAGCAAGGGGGGTGCAGGCAGACACCACCAACTATTTTGTGGGTTGGTGGGTCCTGTTCGAGTGTAGTAGTTTTGACCACTCTCCCTTCTTTGATTATGCTAGTCTTATGTTTAACCCACTTGTAACTATGTTAGTATATCCATTGTGTTATCTTGTCATTCATTAGTTTGTTCAACGGTTCTATTTCTATTTTTGTTATCTTGTATCTGTTAGTCACTTTAACGGTCAGCTTTTTACTGTCAGATACTATATAGGCTTTTACCGTTGTTGTTTAAATTGTAACGTCTTTCTCAGTTGTAAACAGTCCCTGAAGAAGTCAGGCCGTGCCTGACGAAATATTGGAAAATACAAACAGTTAACCCCAACCGTACGGTCAGCCTTTCTGTGTTCAGTTTCTTCTTCCGATGTCGCTGACAATAAGCAACTGCAAACATTTAACAACGTGTGTATGCTGTAATAAATAAATTTTAACATCAAGTCAGAATGTCGCAACCTCTGAAAATCGCCATATGCCAGGAGCCATAATCAGGGACGGAGACCGTAAGTCTTGGGATGCGCGCGGACCCATGATATGGGACAATTTTTCTATTTTTAGAACAAATTGCGCCATCCTGACGTCATATATCCGCGCTGATCCACGCACGTGTCTTGGGCTCTCGCGTGGATGTTGTCACGTTGTGTGATGAAATTGTTAGAGTTGCGAGATTCTCCTTCCGATTTTTCACAGCGATGACAGGGAATAAGGTAGAGAAGAACTAGGGCTCTTCTATGGACTTTTATGCTCTGATTTAATGGAAAAGGTGTGTTTTTCAGGGTCGAGAATTTCTTTAATTTCGCGCTGTAAATGAATAAAATCCTTTTGCCGGCTAGTTATTCCCGTAAACTTTTGTGTTTGTTTTGTAGAGAAAAGTTCTGTAAGAAAACTGTTTACTCCAGTATCGAGTTAATTTGTGAGTTTGCCAAACAATGCTTTGTCATAACCAAAACCTGTGTTTGATAGTTTCTTGTTGCTTCTGCTCGTTTGGCGAGTTTGCAAAAGTTTTTGAAGGCAAGTCTGACGCGTACGAGTAGTTCATTTGCGTAGTGCAGCGCGTCCACTTTCAAGTCCGAGTCGCTGTTTTCAGATTGTGAACAAATCGGGAAAACTGAAGGTTTGTTTCGTTGTCTTTTGTGCTTAGATACTACAACAATTTTTACCAACGTTCACCAAAAGGCTACTAACATCATGTGTGTTTCTTGCACATAATGAAACTTTACAATTAAAAGCGTCATCGTAACTTTTCTGATTATTTCTACTGTGTTCACATATTTTTAGCTAAGCTTTTAATATGTTCTCAAACATTAGTCAACCTTAAACATATTCAAAAACTAGAGATATTATGAGTTCAATGTAAGTTTTCACAACAAAGTACGAAGTCCAATTTGTCATGTTTTACTAGCTGTGCAAAACATGCATCGGCGGGCGCTCTCATTCATCGACAACAGAAATTTATTGGATTTTTACACAAACAAAACTAAGCAGCATCTACGGACATAAACCTATTGTCACTTATTAGGCCTTAACGCTGCTATATCCAAACATATTCAACTAGTTTTTTTTTTTTCTGTGTTATGAAAAGCTGTTAACCTTCTTCATATGTGAAATTTAGAGTGGAGTAATGTGAAGTTCTTGTAAAAGGAGCAGCGGAACTCAACTTGGTCAGCGATATAAAGCAGGACATACCTAAATTCGGCACTGTCTTCACTCAAACTGGAGCAACTTACGGCGAAAATACTTCAGCAAAATTCCAACAGCCATAAAGGCGTTGAGTTGTGGGCCAAATTAAAAGCATAAACGATTTCGGACGCCATTTCCCCTGCGCGACATCCGCGAAAATCCTCGCAGCAATGTGCGCGCGTGTGCCGCAGGTGATGGCGCAATTTGTTCTAAAAATAGAAAAATTGTCCCATATCATGGCGCCAACCCCAATACTAAAATGGCGCGCGCTTACGGTCTCCGTCCCTGATTATGGCTCCTGCATATGCTTGAGAAGCCGAAATGTTCGCGCCTAGGGGACCCTGAACGGTATTTTTCTTCCTACAACCATCGCGAAAACATGAAGATCGGAGCGCTTTACAAGTTTTGACGACAACTCACAGATTTAAAGCAGCTTCTCGGACTTTAGAAACAACAATGGTAAGTATGGGTTATTGACCAAGTGTGAGGTCAAGATGGCTGAATATTGGCCAAGTTCTTTTTTTGCGTGTTTATGGACCGAGACGAAGTCGAGGTCCATAAACTCGCAAAAAAAAGAACGAGGCCAATATCCAGCCATCTTGACCGAACAAACTTGGTCAATAAAGGATTTATTATATGGCTTTTGGTGAAATTTTGCTTTCGGGATGCAGCGGGTAGTCCCGAGCGGGCAAGATGGCTCCATCTTGCCCGCTCGGGTAGCCAATCACAGCGCGCGATTTGGTTCATCTTGCCCGCTCACGGAGCTAGCCATATAATAATGTAAATTATTACTTGAAGTTGATTTAAACTTTTGGAACGGTTGGTAAAGGCACGGGCGTTAAAATGACTGCAAAAGCGGTCGGCAATAACTAAAGCTTTCGCTTTGGCATGAAGAATTAATTTGAACACTGCTCGTGCAGTGTGACACACGTCTGCGAAATTTTCAACATTTTTTCGCTTTTAAATAGGTTTCTTCGCCTCAGCTTGAATGAAACTTTACTGCTATTGAACTTTCTTTTGCATTTCTTTTATTTGGTTCCCTATATTTTGGAATTTTAGGTTTTTAAAGTGAACAGTACTTGCACACTGGATTTCTGCATATTTAATTTACGGCGACCTCCAGGCGCTTTGTTTACTTATAGATTATTCGCTTCGTTCAAGTATTTTTGGGAGTCTTATTCAGCTACTACAGAACTGCCAAGAAAAGAACTGAATGGGCACTAGTTTAACACACATGAAATACGACTGATCTCAACATAATTGGCTTGTTTTTGTCGTCTTTTTGATTTAGAACTTTAACTTTTTTTTCGCATCGCCGTATAAATATTTCGTCACACGGCGGAGAAATTAATTGATTTCTTGTTTTCAGATTGATTTTTTACGTGAGTTCTTCGCTTTTATTTTCTGTTGTTTTATCAATGTTAGCCGATATAGTGCACGAATGGAAATTCTGTTGTATTTGGTTTTGTCAATAATTAACTCATTTTTTTTCAATTTTCTCAACCTACGCTTTTAGGCTGGCCTAAATCTACATATTATTTAACAGCATAATAGTCATTTAACTAGATATCTTTAATATTTCACCACGAACATCATAAATTAGAGTTTTAGACATCCTCATATTTTGTTACTTTTAAGCAACCTATTGCCCTTGACAGAACTTTGGGGAGACTGACTGCCAGCCCTGGGCTGGTGGGAGGCACAGTGGCCTCATGGTTAGTGTGCTTGTCTCTGGATAAAGCAGTCTGGGTGCGAGCCCTGACCGGGGACACTGTGCTGTGTTCTTGAGAAATACACTTTTCTCTCACAGTGCCTCCTTCCACCCAGGTGTATATATAAATTGTCACGGGTGAACTTAACGCTGGGGGTAGCCCAGCAATGGTCTAGCATCTCATCCAGTAGTAGAAATTTCCTAGTTGCT
The DNA here is from genome assembly GCA_019787425.1 of Platygyra sinensis. Taxonomy (NCBI): domain Eukaryota; kingdom Metazoa; phylum Cnidaria; class Anthozoa; order Scleractinia; family Merulinidae; genus Platygyra; species Platygyra sinensis. The sequence continues at coordinate 9,239 of JAHPZR010027222.1, forward strand.
TCATGCTACAGAAACTGCGATAAGCTCCGACCTGTTAGGCCCCTTGGCTCATATGCAGACCTTTACCATTACTGGGATGGTTCAGATACAAAATGTGGACTATGATTGATCAGTGGTTTCCAAATTAAAGGTAACCATCGACCAATCATAGCTCACATCATTTACCCAGAGCTCCTAGTGCCAAAGGCTGACTTTTAATCTTCCCTAACTTAAGGTAAACAGCAATTAGTTCTGAGATGATTTGTGCGGTTTTGGTGTTCGTGGAAATGGATCAACAATATGTGATCCCACATAATGCCTATCCCTGCAACAAAGGGGACTGTCTGATTTCCAATCCCAACGAGGAATGGATATTTTCCCAAGAATAATTAACAATTATTCACAGACACTGGGTGAATAATATTGTTTTAGTATATACCACACAAGCTGAATAACTAGCGGCCAAAAGGGTAACTTTACTTGTGACAATGTACCGACAAAAGCCATTTTGTTTTTCTTCGGCTGCTCCGAGGTAAATAGCACTTGGCTAATCACCTCCAAGCTAGCCAATCAGCGCGCCCAAAAAGTACTGTTCACTTGTGTGGTATATACTAATGATATCTATTTGAACTTCATTCTTGCTGTTTCATACGGGTTCAACTGTACCAATATTTCATAACCAAACAGCAGAATGCACATTAGTCATTACATGAATGAACTGGCTCTAAGAGCCCATTGATCTCTTTCTCTTATCCCCTCCCTCTCGAGTTAAAAATTTATATC
>JAHPZR010027222.1:17500-19253 GCA_019787425.1 Platygyra sinensis
AAATAACAAGTACTACGAAGAAACAACAGAACTTGAAAAATGGCAATGTGAGATTTCGCCTGAATATTGACGTTAGAAAGGAAAAGGGAGACTCAAGGCTGAATGTCACAAAACAACTGATTACGTTCGTCAAAGCAGTTGACTGAAGTTTAGCTGCAAGAGTACAACAGCAGCCAATGTTGGCGTTACGGAATCTCTTTTAGATAACTTGCTGAAGAATAACCATATTACCGGAGATAAAATATATTGCCTTCGCAGTCTGTTTGTATTTTTTATGAATTTTAGTTTTCAAAATTTATTTTCTCAACCGCAGAGAACCGGCAGAAAAACAGAATCCCGTGGCAACTCGCTAAAATTAGACTGAGCGAATAAGCCAATCAAATGGGAGCATTGGCCGTCCGTTGGGATTTGTGATTGACAGGCTGAACACCTCAGCCTCGTTATATAGGATCGCTCCGTGTTTAAGACCTATCAGGAGGGAGATTAAACTCTCTTACCTTGATCTTCCCTTGGCGGAAACTCGAAAGCTTACACATGCACGCATTGGCGGGCCTAGTAGGTCAGACCTTCAGTTTTACCGTTGGGAGTCTTACTAGCAACCGCCATCATGACATACCGAAGGTTTTTATCCGGTAATTTGCTTGATTGTGCTGCACGATTTCAAGTAGTCCAAGCTTATGAAAGTTCTCTCTTTGTTTTTTGCCCATTTCATTGAATACAAAATCGATAAATTCCAACGTTTTTTTTTTTTTTTCTTAGGTCATCTTTCAAGACTTTCACTTTCTTTGCAAAGTTTTTTTTTATCCTTTAAATCATGTTATGGCCCATAACGTCAACTGAATCACTCCAATGTGTTGGCAAGAAGGTTACTCAATTCATCTGTCAAACCTGCCGTAGTTTTCTTCTTTTGCGGAATTTCCTTCAGAGTCCAATTTTAATGTCAGTAGAAGTCTATGGACTTCTGATTGGTACAAAATGCATCTTTTTTTAAATACCGTTTGTAATTTGAGCCAGTTTTAGTCACTTACTATGCCAATTATTGAAAAACTGACTCAGGTCTTTCTTGGCTTTTCCAGTCGTCACAAGCGTCAACTGCCTTGTAAAACCTCTGTGACCAAATATGGAAAGCGTTCAAAAAAACACATTCTTCTTCAATATCAGCTGCTGGGTCTTCTCTGAAAAATCATTAACATGGTTATACGAGTTTCTAATGAACCTGGCAAGTTCTGCAGCCGAGGTTTTCTGATTTGCAGTGTGTTTTCTTGCATGAGGTTGTCTTGTGACATCGCCATATATATCTCTGATGTAAAAATCCCAAGTACCCGTCCCGTTTTTCCATTCCTTGGAACAAACGTTTTCAATGTGGTTCTCCACATCGGTAAGTGGCCGATGGAGGATGGGTCGTGGCTCTTCGATTACTTTCTGATTACCATATGGGCAATGAGGAAAGTCTCTCTTTTCACCGGTCCATCCCAGAAAAAGGGAAAGCGCTGCAAGGAGGACGCGTTTGGTCTTCGTTCTGGCTGAGCGGACAGCATTTTTGTCAAAAGGTGGGCAGCCTCAGGTGTAAGAGAAGGACAGAAGCCAAATTTGTTTCTCCTTATATTTTCCTCTGTCGTCTGAGGGTCCACTGGCTCCGTAGACTCACTATCACCGAAAGGATGCTTCTTGTTTGCCAAGATGTAGTGGAAAAGCAAACCACAAACTGAAAAATATCCGATTCCTACTGTGTTTTTCTGGTTTTTTCTTGAGA
>JAHPZR010027223.1:0-12358 GCA_019787425.1 Platygyra sinensis
CAAATGAATTCCAAACTTTCGGCCCTTGAAAACGAATATTAAAAGTCCGTGCCATTATTTGTTCGCTCGTATGCAGACTTAACACGAAAAACATCATGATCTGCATATGACACCCATAAAGAAATATTCTAGTGTGGCCCTTTCGCTCGGGACAAAAGAAAGTTCCTCACCAGTCTCAACATGGTCCTCGTCAGTAAGAAACCTCGCAAGGTGAGAGGACAGACGTACAGGATGATGTCAGTGGCAGATCCAGACCTTGAGCTGTGGGGGAGGGGGAGGGGGCCGTTTTGCCGGATTTATTTGCCCTCCTGGATTTTTTCCCTTCGGTCATTTCTTCTTTTTTTTACCCAAAATAAGGGGGCCACGGGTCCCCTGAGCTCCTCCCGTAGATCCCCCACTGTATGCTACGAGATACTGATGGAGAAACAAATTTTAAACTCCTGATACGTGATACCCGAGGCGGTAACTCCTTTGTTGATAATGCGTCGTTAAACATGATGTCAAGTTGCTATTGCACAAATTGAACAATGTTAATTACGACCTATAGTTTGTTTACCATGGGAATAGAAAAGCAGTCCTTGATTCTAGAATTTTCCATTTTTCTGCGATGACTCCGATGTAATAGTGGCACAAAAACATATGTTTTTCACATACAAGGACTTGATTAATTATAATTTAGTTAAACAAGAATGTGGGGATTTGCACTGAAAACTGCTTTAATTAACTCGCGTTTCTCACGGCCGTCGATCCTTTTGGTCAGCAGCTTCCAACTACATTATGTCAGAGTACAAATTTGCAAGTTATGAGAATGGAGAGAGTTACTATTTTGGAAGCGAGTAAAACAGAAAGCGAAAGTTTTGATGGTCAGACTACTCTAACCCAACGCTTTTTTTTTCAACAACTGCAAAGATATATTAATCTTATTGCGGTAGAGATGAAATTACATATGATATTGATACAAGGAGAGCACTTGCTTTTATGTAAACAAAAAGTTGAATATTCAATTGCAGAGTATATATTTCTTCGTTACTGAATGAATAGGCGCATGTCTTCAAGAGATTGAGACGAAACAATATAAATATGCAAGTGAAAACGCCAAAAGGTGCACCGTTTAATAAAAATGAACTAAAACATTACCACATTATTTACAATTACGTTAACACACTGGCCAAAACTTTAAACTTTTATATCACAAATTAAAGGTAATTTTTGACCACATCGAAACTTGCGCAATTGAGTGATTGCCTGAAAAGTAGAAAATTGGTAGTGTTAGGTCTTGATCGATAGAGTTTTAAATAAAAAAAAACCGCAAAAGTTCTAAATACTGAAACTTGTTCCAGTATGTATGTTACAGTCAGCAGGCGGGCGGCGAGCCAAACTGGAAAACTATTTATTTACCTGCCGCCACCACACCAGACAGAAACAAGTTTGCAGTATTACCCAGACGACTTAATCTGGCTTGTTGTGCCGTTTTCTCAGAAAAGCTGCGAAATTGAGATTCTCCAACTTAAGTGACCAAGAAAGTCCTTGGGAATGGAAGTTTAAAAACCGCTTTTAAATAAGTCATCATTTCGGACTGTGAGGTGGTTAATGAAAATGTAAATAACTTGGCACCGCGCCATGCGGGTTCTTTAAAGTTCACTATTTAACCCTTTTCTCTGAAGAGGAAATGTTAAACTTCGTCTCGTTTTTGTGGCTAGTAGTTTGTTCTCCCCGCTTGTGTTGTATTCGATTCAAACAAAAGAAAATAAAGGGCCATTGAAACAGAGCTGGTAAAATTAATGTGACGAAACGCCATTGTTGTGTTTAACCACATTTACCAGGTCTGCATGTTTCACAGAAAAGGCATGTCCAACTCCGCTAATGAAATTCCTTCTCACGCAAATCGATTGGAAAATTTTATTTGCAATTGTATAAATTTGTAGCGACAACTTTACAAAGCAAACAAGAGATTCCTTGTGGTTTAATTCAAGGTCATTGCCACTTGAGAAATTGAAACACCGCGTATCATCTCGTCTTGACAAGGGTTTGCCTGCCTTGAAGTGGTGTTTCAAACCTAATTTTAACATTCGCCAATGCCCTGCATCTTCTAGAAAAGCCAGCTAATAGACGTTTGCATTTCTTCAAAGATTTTAACTCAAAAAAATTTCGCACTGCGCTTGGGCGCAGTCCGTCGTAAGCATCTCTTGTTCAATACTAATCGGCTAATGGTTGAAAAAAAATATCCTAGATCTATATAGAGCTGATTAATATTTACGGCCTAGATAGATTAGATTCTAGATATGTCCTAATTAATTGAAGCTATCAAAACGCACCTGTTCTACGGCTTCAATCCTATTGGCTGATGAAACATTCACTCATAACGGCTATTTAAATCCACAAATATGCAGTGTCTTGCACGTACGCTGTTTTCAGGGACCGCTTGCAAATTGAATTTTACCTCTTTTCCTGGAGCAGGAATTTGGTTGCTAAAATAACATTGATAAAAGCGAGCGCGAGGGCGCAATATCACTTCGGTATACAGTGACAGTGAATTAACGCAGGAAAAATGCGGACAAGCAGTAGAGTCATTTCTGTAGTCTTCCAGGTAGGTCTTTCTCTAGTTTAAAACCTATTAGTTTTCATTAGTTATGACAACGTGTTCTAGTCGTTCTAACGGAGGTTTTTGTTCATATAATTGACAGAACCTTGTCTTCGTGGTTCTCGCTGTCTGTGGTGTGGGTAAGTTTCAATGGCGAAATTTTCGTACCATATTATCTATTTGATCAGAATAACAAAGCGCGCGGTTACAACCGTATCTCGCCATTTCCCAGAACAAATGTACGCATTCGCCAGCCGTTGTTTTTGGTCTGAATAATGGGCTAGAACGTTTAACAGCTGCGCGCGGGCCACCTCTCATTGTCATACTTACAGTGGTGTTTGTACTTCTCCACACAAAAGATTCAAATTAATATCCCGGGCTTTGACAGTTCGTAAACTAACTCTAGTTGCATGCGGCAGGAAGTCTCTATTTACTTTTTCCGTTTATTGGAACGGCTGTATTGTCTGACAACTTCCTACGCACTATGTACAGTGATTGTCTCTTTGCGCCTAAAAGCTGGTTGGAATCTAGTATTAAACTGTTCCTGATTCAGTGCTACGTGTTTAAAATCATTTTCTATTCAGTGCCAGAGGAAAAAACCTATCGTTTTGTTATGAATACTTTGCACAAAACCTACGGTTACGTCATTTCCAAGTTGCCATTCATAAATTAGATTGCTTCTAAATTGGCTAAGAAAATGGCATTTCTTTTCTTTTTAACTGTAAAATCGCTTGTATAACAAGTAGCCTTGCGAATTTATTGTTAGCCGTTCTGTTTGCCAATCCTTCAAGCCCCTCGTTTCCTGCAACACCGGTGTTAAATTGTGTTAGAGGAATGTGCCAGTATACTTCTCTAATTCCAACTGCGCAGTCAGTAGTTCGCGTAATTTGCCCGCTAACGGGAACATTTTATTCAAAGCGCCTACTCATGATGAGTCCTTTTCACGTTGTAACAAAACAAAGAAAACAGTTAAAATAAAAATAATTTCCCTCGCTTGACCAGGCTAAGTGGGCGTCAAAAAGCAGAAATGTGAAAATGCGACACGGCTTTTTGAAGTTACATGGACATATTTCTTGAGCAATTTCGTTTCCTAGGAGGTGCTATAAGACATACACAAACACACACGCGAGGCGAAAACGGAATATTTCATTGTATTTTATTCGGAATAAACATTTTCGCTTCTCACGGCTTTTGTTTAGAAACTTGACAGCGGTGTCGAATCGAAACGCCGGTGAAATCTACAAAGAAATGGCATTTTTGCAGTTCGTGGACATTGAAGTGAAATGATGTTTTTGCGCACGGAGTATTCATTTCAAGAGAAGTGCTCGTATTGCCCCAAATAACTAAGAAGTCTATGATTAGTGTTGTGTTTAACTTGTTAATTACATTTTCTCATGATCCCGGTGGAAGTGATATCGGTTCGATGACTTTTTACGTATTGCGTTGTGAATCTTGACTGAGGCGTTTTCCGAGTGGATTACAACATGCGTTAATTCGAGATAAGAGGCCAATACACTTGATATAGTGAAAAAGAAAAAAACCCTCGAGGATATATGTATAAATGGCTGGCCAGTAGTGCGAGACGGCACACTTACAAAATCGGCAGATATCTTTAAAATCCCTTCCTTTGACCAAAAAATCACGAAATGTGAAGCAGGGACATTCATTTGGGAAAGAAGACTATTTCTACCAAATGAATTTCAGAAAGTGCTTCAAACTGCTGTCCGGGTAGATGTCAATCGGTTTTACGCTCAGCTATTTCTTCTGTATTGCTCATCAATCTCTCGTCAGTTGAATGCACACCAAAAATTCAGTATTCTTTATCATGACTATTTCCTCGTTGGAGGGAAAAAAATGTAGTCTGCCAAAAAAAAATCTGTATTTCTTTATATAAGCTAGCCATTTTGTTCAGTTTGTCACGGTGTTCACTGGAAATGTCCTCAAGATAGTAATCTGTCCTGATACTATTCTAAGATCATTCACCGGATCTGAGCATTGAAAAAATTCGATGATAAAAACACGAGCACACCGTCGCATACGCACAGCCCGACTTTGGATTTCAATTTTGTTTTCCTCGCGTAATGAATTACAATTCTATAGTATTTTAGGCGAATAGCACGATACGTTGGATTTATCCACGATGTACTTATATTTCAAGAAAACTTCGCAGCGAGATTATATCTCTGCTAAATTCAATATCGATCTTAATCTATGGATTTGATAATCTTCGGGCTTTCTTCCAGAAACGACACAAACGGAAAAATCTCGTCTAATTCTATCAACATCCTGAGGTATAGTTGCCGCTGTAGGTTCTTTAATTTCAAGTTTTCTTCTTTTTTAACACTCATATACATATTATAACGGAAAACTATAAGCAAACCGCCGGAAATCTATACTCGTAGAAGTCGCTTTTGAGGAGAAATTTTGAAGCCATCATCTCTAACTGTTTCAATTTTTTAAGCTTCGTGAGTAAGTCAGAGTAGCATAAAGGCCTTTTCTCATAAATATCCGAGTCTTCTATTAAGAGCATTAATATTTAGGACAGCTAAAACAGTCAGTAACACAACTCCAGACCTGAATATTAACCGTGCGGGGTTTTCCGGCTCCCTGTTCGTAAACGGAGGTGGTCAATACATCGAAGGCCTATCAGTGGTAAAAAAGTGGAAAGATACTTTCCTTTGATCCAAGTTTTGTGTAATTTTCCTAATCAATGGTAATCTCCAATTTGGACGAGCTTTTTCTGGCAGAGTTCTAAACTTGAAGTACCAAAGTGCTGACATTACTTTGGAGTACAGAGACTTTTGATTTCTCCATGTCTGATAGCGACACCCAGTTTGCGATATCAGTATTAACGCAGTTTGTACGTGCTTGTCGTTTCTCACAACAGTATAACTAAATTCTGAGTAAAAACCATTAAATCCGTGCTTGGTAAGTCAGTCAAGTGCTCGCTGAGTTCAATGTGTCGAAAGACCAGAAGACATAGGTGAAGAATAGTTGACGAGGAATAAACAATACTCTGTTAACAATGCAAGTTTGGTACAATTAATTGTAATTTAAAGAAGCTTAATGTCGAAACCCGAAAAGACGTCACGTCACTGGTTTATAAAAGGAGTTCTCGCGTGGAACGTGTAATTAACACCCGTATAGCAGTGCCGCGCCGCGCGAGGAAATTGAATTCGCAGGCGGCGGGTTTTACGCAACAACTGCTAGGCCAAAGCTTTAATAGCCAACTCTAAAATGGGCAATGTCTTACCCTTAAAACTGTCAGTGGTTAAAGATTGCAAAATTTTCAGCCAACAATTAAATTTTGTTTTTGAATCGTCAAACGGCTATGGGTTTAGTTGGCTTCAGTTTCAATGCTAGCTTTCAAGTCGATAGATTCACTAGCTCTCATTGAAGCCGTTGCATACTTTCTCTTCCCCTCCAAAAGGAAAAATTTCGCAATTAATTTTACATTGAACATGCCGGCAAGGCCAAGGTCTCACTGCTTCCGTCAAAAAAATATTGACAGTTATAGATGTGTTCGAGGAATTTTGACAAGTGTAAAAATACCCCGCAAACCTATCATAAATGGCACTAACTAGAAGTGAAGCTGACACTTGGTATAAACCTTAGCTTCCACCTGGTATGGGTCAGTGTAGCGTCTTAACTCGTTGGCCAGAGAGATTATTTTCAAAATATGTTGTTTACCAACTGAAAATATCGACATTTTTTTCCGCTTCTTGGCAACCAAGTCAGGCTTGTGAGTGCCTATTTTTTTTAAAGAAACACTGTTTTAAATTGTTTGTAGAGTATCGATAATTTGGACTGAATCTTAAGAAATGCTGATAGATCACAGGAATCTCATCATAATGATTTGATTATGGGGAAGTGTACTTAAAATGATTCCTCGGAATTCCATTACGCGTCCCTGCTGCGCTGGAGTTTCCCGTCATAAGCGCGCGCTTAGGAGTTCGTGCACAAACACAACATCCAGAGATTTCCTTCAACCTCAGCTTGACAGCGAAATAAATGCTTATTTTCTCTTAGACGAGCGTAGTGACCTATGTACTTTTCAATACATGATTTTGATATATAAATTATTCTGTTTAAGTTGAAAAGAAGAAAAAAGCTTGCGTAAAACCGTTGCTTGGCAACAGCGACTCGAGGAACGTTGTTCAAAATTGTTTAATTTTCCCCAAAAAATATATATATAACATTATTGCATATTCTCAGTGCTTGGTAGACAACATACACAATCGGAACTCAATGACCACATTGATTCTGAGCAGAATTTAGTTATACTGTTGTGAGAAACGACAAGCACGTACAAACTGCGTTAATACTGATATCGCAAACTGGGTGTCGCTATCAGACATGGAGAACTCAAAAGTCTCTGTACTCCAAAGTAATGTCAGCACTTTGGTACTTCAAGTTTAGAACTCTGCCAGAAAAAGCTCGTCCAAATTGGAGATTACCATTGATTAGGAAAATTACACAAAACTTGGATCAAAGGAAAGTATCTTTCCACTTTTTTACCACTGATAGGCCTTCGATGTATTGACCACCTCCGTTTACGAACAGGGAGCCGGAAAACCCCGCACGGTTAATATTCAGGTCTGGAGTTGTGTTACTGACTGTTTTAGCTGTCCTAAATATTAATGCTCTTAATAGAAGACTCGGATATTTATGAGAAAAGGCCTTTATGCTACTCTGACTTACTCACGAAGCTTAAAAAATTGAAACAGTTAGAGATGATGGCTTCAAAATTTCTCCTCAAAAGCGACTTCTACGAGTATAGATTTCCGGCGGTTTGCTTATAGTTTTCCGTTATAATATGTATATGAGTGTTAAAAAAGAAGAAAACTTGAAATTAAAGAACCTACAGCGGCAACTATACCTCAGGATGTTGATAGAATTAGACGAGATTTTTCCGTTTGTGTCGTTTCTGGAAGAAAGCCCGAAGATTATCAAATCCATAGATTAAGATCGATATTGAATTTAGCAGAGATATAATCTCGCTGCGAAGTTTTCTTGAAATATAAGTACATCGTGGATAAATCCAACGTATCGTGCTATTCGCCTAAAATACTATAGAATTGTAATTCATTACGCGAGGAAAACAAAATTGAAATCCAAAGTCGGGCTGTGCGTATGCGACGGTGTGCTCGTGTTTTTATCATCGAATTTTTTCAATGCTCAGATCCGGTGAATGATCTTAGAATAGTATCAGGACAGATTACTATCTTGAGGACATTTCCAGTGAACACCGTGACAAACTGAACAAAATGGCTAGCTTATATAAAGAAATACAGATTTTTTTTTGGCAGACTACATTTTTTTCCCTCCAACGAGGAAATAGTCATGATAAAGAATACTGAATTTTTGGTGTGCATTCAACTGACGAGAGATTGATGAGCAATACAGAAGAAATAGCTGAGCGTAAAACCGATTGACATCTACCCGGACAGCAGTTTGAAGCACTTTCTGAAATTCATTTGGTAGAAATAGTCTTCTTTCCCAAATGAATGTCCCTGCTTCACATTTCGTGATTTTTTGGTCAAAGGAAGGGATTTTAAAGATATCTGCCGATTTTGTAAGTGTGCCGTCTCGCACTACTGGCCAGCCATTTATACATATATCCTCGAGGGTTTTTTTCTTTTTCACTATATCAAGTGTATTGGCCTCTTATCTCGAATTAACGCATGTTGTAATCCACTCGGAAAACGCCTCAGTCAAGATTCACAACGCAATACGTAAAAAGTCATCGAACCGATATCACTTCCACCGGGATCATGAGAAAATGTAATTAACAAGTTAAACACAACACTAATCATAGACTTCTTAGTTATTTGGGGCAATACGAGCACTTCTCTTGAAATGAATACTCCGTGCGCAAAAACATCATTTCACTTCAATGTCCACGAACTGCAAAAATGCCATTTCTTTGTAGATTTCACCGGCGTTTCGATTCGACACCGCTGTCAAGTTTCTAAACAAAAGCCGTGAGAAGCGAAAATGTTTATTCCGAATAAAATACAATGAAATATTCCGTTTTCGCCTCGCGTGTGTGTTTGTGTATGTCTTATAGCACCTCCTAGGAAACGCAATTGCTCAAGAAATATGTCCATGTAACTTCAAAAAGCCGTGTCGCATTTTCACATTTCTGCTTTTTGACGCCCACTTAGCCTGGTCAAGCGAGGGAAATTATTTTCATTTTAACTGTTTTCTTTATTTTGTTACAACGTGAAAAGGACTCATGAGTTAGGCTCTTTGAATAAAATGTTCCCGTTAGCGGCAAATTACGCGAACTACTGACTGCGCAATTGGAATTAGAGAAGTATACTGGCGCATTCCTTTAACACAATTTAACACTGGTGTTGAAGGAAACGAGGGGCTTGAAGGATTGGCAAACAGAACGGCTAACAATAAATTCGCAAGGCCACTTGTTATACAAGCGATTTTACAGTTAAAAAGGAAAGAAATGCCATTTTCTTAGCCAATTTAGAAGCAATCTAATTTATGAATGGCAACTTGGAAATGACGTAACCGTAGGTTTTGTGCAAAGTATTCATAACAAAACGATAGGTTTTTTCCTCTGGCACTGAATAGAAAATGATTTTAAACACGTAGCACTGAATCAGGAACAGTTTAATACTAGATTCCAACCAGCTTTTAGGCGCAAAGAGACAATCACTGTACATAGTGCGTAGGAAGTTGTCAGACAATACAGCCGTTCCAATAAACGGAAAAAGTAAATAGAGACTTCCTGCCGCATGCAACTAGAGTTAGTTTACGAACTGTCAAAGCCCGGGATATTAATTTGAATCTTTTGTGTGGAGAAGTACAAACACCACTGTAAGTATGACAATGAGAGGTGGCCCGCGCGCAGCTGTTAAGCGTTCTAGCCCATTATTCAGACCAAAAACAACGGCTGGCGAATGCGTACATTTGTTCTGGGAAATGGCGAGATACGGTTGTAACCGCGCGCTTTGTTATTCTGATCAAATAGATAATATGGTACGAAAATTTCGCCATTGAAACTTACCCACACCACAGACAGCGAGAACCACGAAGACAAGGCTCTGTCAATTATATGAACAAAAACCTCCGTTAGAACGACTAGAACACGTTGTCATAGCTAATGAAAACCTAATAGGTCTTAAACTAGAGAAAGACCTACCTGGAAGACTACAGAAATCACTCTACTGCTTGTCCGCATTTTTCCTGCGTTAATTCTCTGTCACTGTATACTGAAGTGATATTGCGCCCTCGCGCTCGCTTTTATCAATGTTATTTTAGCAACCAAATTCCTGCTCCAGGAAAAGAGGTAAAATTCAATTTGCAAGCGGTCCCTGAAAACAGCGTACGTGCAAGACACTGCATATTTGTGGATTTAAATAGCCGTTATGAGTGAATGTTTCATCAGCCAATAGGATTGAAGCCGTAGAACAGGTGCGTTTTGATAGCTTCAATTAATTAGGACATATCTAGAATCTAATCTATCTAGGCCGTAAATATTAATCAGCTCTATATAGATCTCGGATATTTTTTTTCAACCATTAGCCGATTAGTATTGAACAAGAGATGCTTACGACGGACTGCGCCCAAGCGCAGTGCGAATTTTTTTTGAGTTAAAATCTTTGAAGAAATGCAAACGTCTATTAGCTGGCTTTTCTAGAAGATGCAGGGCATTGGCGAATGTTAAAATTAGGTTTGAAACACCACTTCAAGGCAGGCAAACCCTTGTCAAGACGAGATGATACGCGGTGTTTCAATTTCTCAAGTGGCAATGATCTTGAATTAAACCACAAGGAATCTCTTGTTTGCTTTGTAAAGTTGTCGCTACAAATTTATACAATTGCAAATAAAATTTTCCAATCGATTTGCGTGAGAAGGAATTTCATTAGCGGAGTTGGACATGCCTTTTCTGTGAAACATGCAGACCTGGTAAATGTGGTTAAACACAACAATGGCGTTTCGTCACATTAATTTTACCAGCTCTGTTTCAATGGCCCTTTATTTTCTTTTGTTTGAATCGAATAAAACACAAGCGGGGAGAACAAACTACTAGCCACAAAAACGAGACGAAGTTTAACATTTCCTCTGCAGAGAAAAGGGTTAAATAGTGAACTTTAAAGAACCCGCATGGCGCGGTGCCAAGTTATTTACATTTTCATTAACCACCTCACAGTCCGAAATGATGACTTATTTAAAAGCGGTTTTTAAACTTCCATTCCCAAGGACTTTCTTGGTCACTTAAGTTGGAGAATCTCAATTTCGCAGCTTTTCTGAGAAAACGGCACAACAAGCCAGATTAAGTCGTCTGGGTAATACTGCAAACTTGTTTCTGTCTGGTGTGGTGGCGGCAGGTAAATAAATAGTTTTCCAGTTTGGCTCGCCGCCCGCCTGCTGACTGTAACATACATACTGGAACAAGTTTCAGTATTTAGAACTTTTGCGGTTTTTTTTTATTTAAAACTCTATCGATCAAGACCTAACACTACCAATTTTCTACTTTTCAGGCAATCACTCAATTGCGCAAGTTTCGATGTGGTCAAAAATTACCTTTAATTTGTGATATAAAAGTTTAAAGTTTTGGCCAGTGTGTTAACGTAATTGTAAATAATGTGGTAATGTTTTAGTTCATTTTTATTAAACGGTGCACCTTTTGGCGCTTTTACTTGCATATTTATATTGTTTCGTCTCAGTTTCTTGAAGACATGCGCCTATTCATTCAGTAACGAAGAAATATATACTCTGCAATTGAATATTCAACTTTTTGTTTACATAAAAGCAAGTGCTCTCCTTGTATCAATATCATATGTAATTTCATCTCTACCGCAATAAGATTAATATATCTTTGCAGTTGTTGAAAAAAAAAGCGTTGCGTTAGAGTAGTCCGACCATCAAAACTTTCGCTTTCTGTTTTACTCGCTTCCAAAATAGTAACTCTCTCCATTCTCATAACTTGCAAATTTGTACTCTGACATAATGTAGTTGGAAGCTGCTGACCAAAAGGATCGACGGCCGTGAGAAACGCGAGTTAATTAAAGCAGTTTTCAGTGCAAATCCCCACATTCTTGTTTAACTAAATTATAATTAATCAAGTCCTTGTATGTGAAAAACATATGTTTTTGTGCCACTATTACATCGGAGTCATCGCAGAAAAATGGAAAATTCTAGAATCAAGGACTGCTTTTCTATTCCCATGGTAAACAAACTATAGGTCGTAATTAACATTGTTCAATTTGTGCAATAGCAACTTGACATCATGTTTAACGACGCATTATCAACAAAGGAGTTACCGCCTCGGGTATCACGTATCAGGAGTTTAAAATTTGTTTCTCCATCAGTATCTCGTAGCATACAGTGGGGGATCTACGGGAGGAGCCCAGGGGACCCGTGGCCCCCTTATTTTGGGTAAAAAAAAGAAGAAATGACCGAAGGGAAAAAATCCAGGAGGGCAAGTAAATCCGGCAAAACGGCCCCCTCCCCCTCCCCCACAGCTCAAGGTCTGGATCTGCCACTGACATCATCCTGTACGTCTGTCCTCTCACCTTGCGAGGTTTCTTACTGACGAGGACCATGTTGAGACTGGTGAGGAACTTTCTTTTGTCCCGAGCGAAAGGGCCACACTAGAATATTTCTTTATGGGTGTCATATGCAGATCATGATGTTTTTCGTGTTAAGTCTGCATACGAGCGAACAAATAATGGCACGGACTTTTAATATTCGTTTTCAAGGGCCGAAAGTTTGGAATTCATTTGATAAAAATATCAAGACAGCTTTAGGGAC
>JAHPZR010027225.1:0-10000 GCA_019787425.1 Platygyra sinensis
GAAAGATGGGATGCTGCTGTAGATGCTGGTTGTTTTGCTTACAAATTGCATCATGTGGAAGGGAAAGTTGTGCCTGGAAAATACCAACTGTTTATTCAGGTAAATACAGCTAAATTGTGCTTTTGAGCTGGAAAATGACAACAAAACAACTTTAAAGCCCTCCATGCCCTTAAAGTGGTACTATGATCAACATTTTCCCCCTTGATATTTTAGGTGTATCACATAGAATTATATGAAAGAATCAAAACACCGTTTATCGTTTGCAAATATCTGCATTGGTTTCGGAGATATTTAAGTTTGAAAAAATATGTAAAATATGCAAACGAGATGACTGATGATGTCATACACTCAACTCAATACTACCTCAAGTAAATAGAGCTATCTTGGCCAATTTGCAGTGCAGACTATTGAAACTTGGCAGGCTAATAGTTCTATTGGAAACACACCTGCGGCTATAAAAAATTCTGTTCCCATGCCAAATCACTCTGTTCCAGACGCCACCCGCTTGATTTCAATATGTTGGTGATTTTCAGCTTGAAAAACGCTAAACAGGGTCACAAAACAGGGTTCGTACAGGTCATGGAAAACCTGGAAAGTCATGGAATTTTACAATTTCATTTTCCAGGCCTGGAAAGTCCTGAAATTTAGGTGTAGGTCATGGAAAGTCATGGAAAATCAGTATGTTTTCTATGAATGAAAGGCATTAAGATCCAAAGTCGAAAAATTAACTGGCGAGTCCAAAAATCAAATGTAATTTCAGCTGAATAAATGATTGTTTTGACACTACTGCTGGAGGGCAGTAGCTTAACTTAGGTCATGGAATATTTCAAAAAGTCATGGAAAAAGTCATGGAAAGTCATGGAATTTTGATGGGTCATAAGTGTACGAACCCTGCAAAATGGAGCTAACATATTTATATGCCTGCTTGATCATACAAACGAGGCACCATTTGCAAATATGAAAATAGAGCGTTGAAGGTGGACAGAAATGCCTTTAATATTGGGGAAGTCTGGAACCCAGTATGTTGCCAGGGTAACTAAACTTTTAAGCTCATATTGTGTAGCACCTTTAGTTGAATAATACTGCAAAGAATCAAACATTTCTGATACAAAGTGGCTGAGATATCTTTTTTCATCATATTTGATCAAAATTTGGTTGAGTATATGACGTCATCACCTGGCTGATTTGCATATTTTAAAAACTTGAATATCTCTGGAACGAAAAGAGGTATTTGAAAAAAGTAAACAGCATTTTTCTTCTCATACAGGCTACTTGTTTATGTTTTAAAATGGCTTCAATAGGAAAGATGCGATTTTCGTCTTAGTACCATTTTAAATATTTCTATTTGCAGTTGCATTCCACCATGAGTTATCTCCAATTCCTGTTCTTAATATTAGCCAATGAAGGCCCGTGTAATATCTTTATGTCTTGCAGTCTCACAATGTAATAAGCCAATGATCAGGTAATAATGACAATCAAAGGAGCAGTTTTCAATATAATAGGGGGTTTAAAAATCAAAACCAAAGTACAGTCTGGTCTTCGAGTACAGCATGTACATTTAACATATAATCCTCAGCTGACTAATTACAAGGATGCAGAAAATCCAGTGAACCAATCAAAACTCAAAGTAAATTTATCAGTGGCAGTATGGGTAATTGTGTATGACAAGTCACTATTGCTTTTGATTTTACCTCTGCATGATTTGATGACAAAGTGGTGTCATTACATGTAGTTTTAAACCACCCTGTTGCATAGTAAGAACAAGCCAAAGCAAATGCATTCACCAAATTACCTTTGATGCTCAAGAGAAAACTGCTGTATAATGAAAGTATTGTAAATCATTAATATTTAATTACAATGACTACATGTAAAATACCGTGATGACAATACAGACTTAAGTAAGGAATTTATCTTATCTTAACGTGCAGATTTCTTTTCAAAAGTATTGTGAAAGATTAGGGATTACATTGTATTTTAAATTATATTTTATAATTGAATGCAAATGAATGTAAATTAAATTGTTTCTCCTGCTGTAGTTAAATGAAATGAGATTCAACAAACGAAGGCAGCCTGAAGCAATCAGCAGTATTTCTCAGCCATTCAATCCAGAAAAATTTAACTTCACTAAAGTACACAGTAAAGAGGTACGTACAATTCTTTTATTGTAACTTGCAACTAATTATTTTTGTTCTTTTTTTTGTTATGTTTCTTAACTACATGACGGTAGTTGGGTTTTATGCTGTATTTCGTAACACTAACATGGTGGATGCAGAAGGTGGTACCTAGAATACAGTGAATACAGAGACGTGAACTGCATGTACTCTTTTTGACAGCAGAAATCTTAGAAGGCTGGAAAGAGCCACTGACTCTGGAGTGCGCAGCTTTGCACAGGCCAAATCTGAGTCTTGTTGGCATGAGTCTCGCACGAGAACTTTTGTATGTGAGTGGGATGGTTCTACCTCTCAGGTGTACATGTTTGTCAGGTGGTAGCTCAATATTAGAGCAATGGCCATTTTGAAGAACATTTACAGTGTCCGTTGGTTCAACTCCTGTTTGGATTAAATTGCTAAAGGTTACTGTAATTGTCATGTATAGGATTCTTTTTTAGTAACCTGAGTATCAGGCTTTTCTTTCTCGCGGGGTAGGAGAAGGAAGCAACCGGCAAAGAAAAGCCTGACACAAGGTTCTTTATTGCAGTCTTCCACCTCCTCATAGCGTGACAAACGTCAGTGTACGCATTAGCCAATCAGAATTATTTCCGGCTGTCATGTCTACTTTGCATAAATTTTGCGTGCATCAAAGATGACAACAGCGGTTGTTTTTAATTTCGTTCGGGTTTCCGAGAATAATTGCACAATTTGCCTCGAAAATTTTCACACAGAGTATGGAAAGTGTGTCGCCACAGTGCCGCTGTTTGCTGAAACTTTTAACAAAGAGGTTTCTAATGTTTTGTGTGAAAAACCTATCGTGCTTGTGGAATTATTGCTTGAGTTGAGAATTGTTGTCATTCAAGATAGTGAAGATGGCAAAAGGACTGTTTGCAAAAAATGCACTAGGAAAATAGTGAATTGCTACAGAATGTTCGCTGAGTTACGGGAGGCATTGGCGAGTGGTAGGGCACTTGACAAAGGCGAAAGACTTATAGCTTCAAGCTGCTTCAAGCACTCCTGGCCACAAATACCTTTGACAGCCTGTCTTAGTAGTTCAATTCCTGTTCGAGGCTAGCGATCTCGCAACTGAAGTGACTCCAAAGGCAAGCAGCTGACTTGTGAAAATGAAGTTGAAGGAGCTCAACGAAGACCCTCACCGCTGAACAAAGAGAGCTCTGTTTTATGACCAATACTCAGAGCTGGACGATGAAATAACCAGTCTGATATCCCGAGCCGACAAAAACCTGAGGAGGAAATCTTTTCTTTTGAAAGCAGGCTTTCGAGGCACAATTTCTGTTCTCTCTTTTTAGTTCAATTCCAGGAAAGAACTCTAGAGCGACTTCAAGAGCCGTTTTGAAGTCGTCGCTTTCCATGATCACGTAGAAATATCTAGCGAAGTTTTCGTTCTCGTCGAGATCAGTTCACAGAATACGTCCGTATAGAATTTTTATTTCCGGTGGTGTGACGTCAGGGTGCATTGTAAATTATCCAATCAGCGCAACGTCCAGAATCTGGACGTACGACATGAGCCAATAAAAACATTTGTGTCAGGCCTTTCTCATCAATTCCTCCCTACCCCTACCCTCTTGCTAAGAAAGGCCTGATACTCAGATTACTTTTTTAGGTACTGGATTACTGAACAATGACTCTTAAAAAAATCATGATAACAGATCTCCTCAAGTGATGTTTTGTCAATTTTTGGACACAGGTGTTGTTTGAACTTTGTCCAAAGCACACACCAGCAGCAGTCACTTCAGGAGATGATCACCATCTTATGATAATAAATGCTAGTCCTTTGGAATATGGACACTCTCTGTTGGTTCCAAGTGTCAATTCTTGTCTTCCACAGGTACAGTATGACGTGTATTATTCATTGTTGTGCATTGTGTTTGGGGCAGGAGTGAAAAAGGATCTGGAATTGAACAAGACTTCATGATATGTATACTGTACATGTACAGACATGAAACTAAAAACAGAATAAGAAAAGTAATTATAGTAAATATCTTTGATCACACTGACTACCCTGACTGTACTGCATGGAGTCACACTCAAGGCAAGCAAAGTCAGGATTAGCCTGTTGCAGGCCCTCCCTCAGTGGAGACAATTGGTGGAAAATGCAGGTGGGCGATGAGCAGAATCAGTGACTAGTGGGATCCCAGAGAGAAAAGGAGGTAAGGTAAAGTCTGCATTCGGACCAAGTGGCATCAGGCCGGAGCTTATCCGGGTTTCCCGGAGCGTAATTAAAACAATGCTTTTTCTCTACCAGACCCTGCTTGTCGACCACCTGCTTTTCGATCATTCCCACTGACTGTGAGCCTGCAACAGGCTAAGAGAGGATTTATTAAGTACTTTTGAAGTTTGATTCAAATATGAACATATACATGTAAAACCTTCATCTAAGCAGACTGATTGATAATTCATGTTATTGTAAAAACAAAACAAGCAAACAAAAACAAAAATACAATAGAAATAAAGCCAAAACAATGGAAAAGCAAAAACAGGCAAAAAAGGAACAAAAAACTACATGTAGATGGAGACATCTTTTAGAAAAAGGTGACATTTTGAAAGTTTTCAAAATTGTGAATTTTAATACTGTTCTTACAGATTCTTACCGAGGAAGCACTGTTACTGGCTCTAGAGATATCTATGCTTAGTAACCACAGGTAACAGACTGAAACTTAGAAGTGAACTTTAGCCATTAGATTTATGTTATTGATTTCTAAGTTTATTTCATGAACTTAAAAGCCACAATTTGGCTTTAAGTTATCAAGTTTTGTTCCTGTCATCCTTCCTCCAAGAGTCCACCCCCTGATACTGAATTGCAAAACCCAACTGACCAATTTTAAAATAACCAGTGAGAATGTTTTTCAAATTAAAAGGGCCACTTATGTACATGTAGTGCGCTGCACAAAATGGTGTTGTGACATATTAGGCTTCTTGAAGAACTGCTGAGTGCAACAAATGACTTTGTTTAATCTTAGTCTTTGCACTGTTGTTGAGTCTGACACAATCTACTTTGAATGAATTGTCTTCTTTTGGAACTTTACACGGCCATGTTGCACCCTTCTAACTTTTTTGTTGCACTCTATCTGCATGTAAAACTTTTCACACAGCTGCTATCAGGATCATCATTTAAGGGTCTTTATAAATTGCAAAATGCATTGAGTTGTGATTATCTTAACATGATGTAATTGTACCAAACGTTTTGTTCCTTGCAGAGGATTTCATGTGGGTTTCAACAGCCTGTGTGCTCATGCCTCAGTGAACCATTTACATTTTCACACATGGTACAGTGAGTACCCATCCTATCTTGAAACAGCAGTAAGTTAATATATTGAACCACAGGAAGCTTTAATTGTTTTACATGTAGTTACAGTAGGATGAGAGTTAATGACAGAAGCAATAAAAAGAAGTACTAAATTGGTATAGTTTACCTGTAGTTTACTTTGTCTCTTATAGAAGAGAAGATATGACAATTCATACATTTAAACTGTGCAGAATGATACGAAGATATGATCGATCAACGCAGTTAAATTATACACACAACATAAGCAGTTGTGAAAGTAATTTTTTTTCAGCCTTTTGTTCATGACTGCATTGACCAATCATATCTTTACATCATTCTCTGCAGTTCAAATATATGGATTTTCATATATTGTCTTGTATTCTTCACCTTCTACGGGTATGTTACGAACTCACGTTGCAAGTTTTCGTCGATGTTTCCCGTTTTTCACCTTGCGTAATCAACTTGACCGGCAACAAAAACATTTGTTGCGGGTTGAAGAAATGCGGCGCGCTGATTGGTTGATTTGCTAGGGCACGAGCAGATTTGTTGCGCGACAAGTTGTGAGTTTGATGAAAAACGAGCAACAAGGCCAAAATTTGTTGCTCAAAGTACATGTAGACCCGCGCTCTACTTTTCGCAACAACTTCTTTCAACCCGCAACAAATGGTTTTGTTGCGCGACAAGTTGATCACGCAAGGTGAAAAGCGGGAAACATCGACATAAACTTGCAACGAAACAATGTTGCGTGACAAGTTGACGGTTTTTGTATCTCGTATTTCGCCACCTTTATACAAACACGATTTTTAACCAATCAGCGCGCGTGCTTTCTTAGGACTGTTTCCTAAATGAATTTACAAAAAAAGACCTCCACGCGCACATCCTGCAAACCACTAGCATTAAGCTCATACAACTTTCTCGTAAGAGACAACAGAAGAAAAGTAACACCAAGGTCCGGTAAACTATTCTGTCGTTCATTCCTTTATTTGCCTTCATCCTACTCCACAAGACTGTATGCATGCTGTAAAGTACAGTTTAACCCTCTGTAACAATGGCCACTCATAAGCAGACACGTGGTCATGGTCCCAGCCTCGTACAAGAACTGCGTAGAACAGTTTAATCTGAAGAATGTTCACTCGGATAGTTTAATTGTAGCAAAGGTGCAGATATGATCCATCCTCTTTGAGATTACCATTGTTCCCAATAACAGGAAAACTGCAGACAAATGCATATCTACAGTATTTTTTGTATTTGATGAACAGGAGGTCGGTATTGTGTGTGACAACATTTTTGAAGTCAAGAATTATCCAACAACAGCGTTTGTCTTTGAGCTGGCTCCAGAAACTAACGTTGGTTCCCTTGCGAGGTTGGTAATTTGCATTAGTGAAGTTTTAAGCTTTAATGTAAAAAAGAAAAAACCCTCTTCGATGTCTAAATGTTTCATATGGTTCGGAGAGTGGAAGAAGCTGTGATTGAATACCAATGTCCATTTCTTTGAAGAAATCTGGAATAGGAAATTTCCATATACCAATCTAGCTTCTTCGTAACATGAAACATTACGTACAGTTTTGTATCGAATTTGCTGGCACAGGTCGCGAAAAGCCTTTTTTCCTTGAGACTGGATTGTTATGAATCAAGGTATAGCATCTGGCCAATCACAACAAAGGTAAATTCTGCAATAGACCAATAGGATCTCAATGTAGAAATATGTAACTGACGTAAAGGGCGAGAAAAGTGGACCCATCACTACACCAAGCGCGGGAAGAATATAAACACATAGCTTCTGATTGTTCGTATAATAAGCAACATAATAGAATAGGCCCTTTGCAGTTTACGATCACATGGTACAAAAACCGCCATGCTGGAGAGCAAACTGCCCACTGGGACATCCAAAACAAAGCAACTTAACTTAATATTCCTTTGTTTTGGTTGTCCCACTGGGTAGTTTGCTCTCCAGCAATTGGCGGTTTTTGTACCATGTGATCGTTAAAAGCAAAGGGCCAATTCACGAGTTACCCATTGGTTCCAATGTTGACAGTTGTTTCTGTTACCTGTTATTTCGCCTATAGAACAATACACAAAGTCGCATCATATTTAATAAAGGAAGAGGTGGCTCATAACTTCCATATCATTCGAGGAGCAAGATGTCGTCCAAGAAGTCGGACGAATGGGTTTACACACGAAGACAGTGATCTGCAATCAGTGCGCAGGGTGTTCCTATGGCCAAGAAACCCTGTTCATGGTAAGGAGAGTTTTGACGATAATAGTAAACATTGGCTCCCAATTTCGTCCAACTTTTGGCGACATGTTACGGACACATTACCGACCTTATCGTATTATTTCTGCAATGAATATTTCTCTTTTTTGTAAATTCCTCTTAGATATTCTTTTAGCTAGTTTTTCTTTTAATTTTTGAGTTATTTTTTTGTAAAAAAAATACCTCTTAGTCGGCGCGTCAAGTATGTTGTGGACGGGTCAATGGATCAGTGAGTGAGTGAGTGAGTGAGTGAGTGAGTGAGTGAGTGAGTAAGTGAGTGAGAGATGTATGTATGTCACACCAATCAGATCGGGTCTACTATAAACAGCCAATCAAATTTCTTGTTTTAAAGGTAAATGGTATATGAGAGGATTTGATCCCGATACAGTTCAGAACGGCCATATTTATTCTTCTATAAAAGAGGAGGAAGTATTCATATATTGGGTTACTTCGGCAAATTCGGTGGGTTAGGTTGAGGATTTTAGTTATGGACGAGATGAGCCTTGAGGTTTGAAACAGTGCGTGAGCTAGTTGTATGCAAATGAACGAGATGTTATTTTTAGTTACAAAGGTAACTTGATATTTTTGTTTTTCACAAGGAGTAAATTCAATTAGACGTCACGCATCGTTGCTTCTAGTTCTTAGTTTTTAGGGGAGACAAGACTATTTTGATTCGAAAGAGTTCGAACGTTTACAATAGGTACAGGTAACGATTGTTTTGTTCTTGTTGCATGCAAATATAGACAGATATTTTTATTTTTTAGTTACAAACAGTAATTTGACACTTTTGTTTTTCACAAGGGAGTAAATTCAATTAGAGCTAACCAATCGTCAGCACCTGTTCCCACGAGATGCTTGCTATTTTAGTGACAAATGGTAACTTGACACTTTTGTTTTTCGTGTCGGAGAAAATCGTTCGCACGAGATGTTTGCTATTTTCAGTTATAAATGGTAACTTGACACTTCTATTTTTGCTATGGGAATAAATTCAATGGGAGCTTACAAATTGTCGGCTTTTGTTTCCAGGATATTAAACAAAAAAGAAGCTTTCATTTCTAAACTGTTTTTACGTCTCTGCAGTAGCAGTTTATAGCTTTATTTGATGACATTCCGACGCCCACGCTACTCGCGGCTCGCGGCTTCTCCACTCGCCGCTCGTATGTCACGCATGCCGTCACGCTCATTCTCCCTACAGATTTTCGAGCAAAAGAGAGACTGCTCGCAGTCTAATTTCAGTTCGATATTTTTTGACAGGGTTCGTACAGGTCATGGAAAACCTGGAAAGTCATGGAATTTCACAATTTCATTTTCCAGGCCTGGAAAGTCCTGAAATTTAGGTGTAGGTCATGGAAAGTCATGGAAAATCAGTATGTTTTCTATGAATGAAAGGCATTAAGATCCAAAGTTGAAAAATTAACTGGCGAGTCCAAAAATCAAATGTAATTTCAGCTGAATAAATGATTGTTTTGACACTACTGCCGGAGGGCAGTAGCTTAACTTAGGTCATGGAATATTTCAAAAAGTCATGGAAAAAGTCATGGAAACTCATGGAATTTTGATGGGTGATAAGTGTACGAACCCTGTTTGAAGACTGCGTGGCGTCAAGTTAAAGTGCAAAATCAGACTTTCTTTGTATCAGAAAGTTTTCTTTCTTTCTTTCTTTCTATTTTCGGTGAAGTAGTGTTGTTTTGTAAAAAGGGTAAACTTACGACTCGTATAAAATGCGAAAAATTCTCTTAACGGCTTGAGTATTTTTGAGCAAAAATTCCTCTTGGGGTTGAAAGGGCTATGAGATCGGTGAGTGATGGGGAGTTATGCATGTGCGCATGTCACACCAATCACAGTGTGGGTTGTAACAAAAAACGAATCAAATTGCCTGTTAGAAAATAAGATCATATCTATAGTAATTTGGAGACGTCAGGTTACTGTAGTTTGTTTAGTAAAACATTTTACATGTCATCGATTCAGAATTCTGCTATCTCTGAAACCTTTCAGTTCACAAAAAAATAACTCTTGCACGCCTTGCGTGCCTATGTTTAGACCCGACGACATCAGCGTTGCTGTTACTATATGTTTTTATTGTGGATAAATAAATGCTTTACTCACTGAAGTTTACCTTTTAGTCGGCACAACTCCATATGTGCCAAAAACGTGACGGCCTCGACAAACAAATTCTACAATGCCGCTCTGAACTGTCTAAAATCTGTCCAGCTATCGTAGTACAATCTATTCGCACCAAAATCCACGAGGTCAATTCTAAACTTTTTAACCATTTACACCAAATTAAGGCCCATAAATTTGAACAATTAA
>JAHPZR010027225.1:17500-22532 GCA_019787425.1 Platygyra sinensis
GATGCTCTTTAGGTGCCAGCAATACTCAGTCATCTGAGTAGTTATGACCTGAATATTTAGCTTGAACATATTTGCCATTGGCAGAGCTGTCCGTCAATTCCGTAATAGGTCATTACGCTACATGGTTCCTGTCTTGCTCTCCATAGAGAGCTTATACCATGCTTGAAAAGGAAGTGTCGAGTCAGTACTCTCTAATGCTTTAGTGTAAGTATTTTGTAATTGCTATATTCCTCGCGATCGAAATTGCATTTACATTTTGTAGTTTAGTATACGCACATACCGTAAATGATCTAACAAACGTCCCCTCTCTTACAATAGCCTCCTCATAAGCCTGTCGGACTCGCAATCCAATGTTGTGTTTAATTTGAATGATTTCTTTCAGTTGTTTGCTAGGCCCCACTATCACTTGTGCTATAAACACTGCCGAAGGTAAATAAAGGTACTATTGAATAGCCAAATTTGCCAAACGACGGCTTTTTTCTTTCATTTTCCTCTAATGAGATTGGTTAGTTTAAAAAAGCCTTAAAATCTGATTGGTTGTTTTGTTTTACTGCCCATTCTCATTGACTGAGAAAAAGATGCGATTCAGAGCAAAAGACAGTGCGTTTCGTGAATAAATCGCACCGCTGAGCGCCAATCACATTGCAAGGATAACCAGTTATTTCGAAATGGATTTAATAAAGTCTGTAACCATACTCGTGATTAACAAATCGGACTCCCGCTTCACGTCTGTAAGCTGCTGGGAATGGTTGAATTAAACGCGATAAGATCTTAACATGTTGCCTAGCTTTGCGCCTGTTGTCCAGTTTTGAAGATGTCAGCCAGATTGCTCGGCGCAAAGCAACGTATAAGAGAGATTCCAGCTGGCGGAAAATTTACGTGCTCGCTGTTCGTCATTTGTAATTTAAGTGCTCACTGCTCGCATGACAAAATTGATCACTGCTCGCAAAAATAAACGCACTGCTCTCGCAAAGACCATTCGATACTCCTACTATTTACTACTATTACTTGCTCGCGATTACTCCCTGAATTGTACTCCACTCGGTCCAATTACTATTACTTATTATTATTATTATTATTATTATTATTATTATTATTATTATTATTATTATTATTAACTTTGTTTATCTCTAATAACTTTATTTATCTCACATAATCAATGAAAATGCACACATTGAAAAACAAAATTAAGAAAAAAAACAAGTAGTATGCTTTTACAAATTGATGAATAAAATGCCACAATAATAATAATAATAATAACAATAATAATAATAATAATAATAGTAAATAATAATAGTTTTTATTATTATTATTATTATTGTTGTTGTTGTTGCTGTTATGATGATGATTATTGTTGTTGTTGTTGTTGTTGTTGTTATTATTATTGTTGTTGGCGGCTTCTTCCCTCTGCGTTTTTTTTTTATTTTACCTAAAATAACAGATGTACGATGTAATGTTTCAGTTTAACATAATGATGCAAAGGACCGCAAACGAAAATGCTGCCTGTCTGCCTAGGATCTGTAAAAGATCTGATCAGCCAAAAATAGGCTTTCTACGTAGTATCAGCCTTGCATCATATTGTTTACCCTGATTGCTTACTATAATGTTGCCATGTAACCCACTGATTCTTCGACCAGCGGCTGCTCACTACAAAAGGTAGAGACCTCATATATGCTCGCTGATGGAGTCTAGAAGGTGTCTTCCAGCGAAACCTAACCAAAAATTGTATTTATAAGCTTACCTTTTATACGTGAATGGAAAATACGTTTTGGGAGTAACCTGTAGTTGTACACAAAGGTGAGTGCTCGTTTGAGGTTATTTCGTAGAGCTAGTTTAAGGGTAGCGTGCATCTTACACTGGAAGCCGGTTGCGAAGCCGGTCAAGATGACGTGGGCATATTTAGCAGGGTGCCCACATACGCCAATTCTTGTCAGATTAGATGCACGTTTAGAGAAGAATAAACACGAAGAAAACGCCACCGGATAGCTTTTCCCCGATTAGCAACAGAGCGATTGTGAGGGTCGCACAGGGGTATTCTCGTGATGCGCGATTAGCTGATTTTATTTTGCTTGAAACGTGAATTTAGAAATTTTTCTTCGTGATTCGTGACCTGACGGTTTTTCGTGACCCGTAAAGAACTTGAATTTTTAACCGATATTTGTAATTTTACCACTCTATTCTACGTGACTTTGAGACGCAAGCCCTCCGAATGGTTAGAATTGTCTGTCGACGTTGACTTAGGTGTGCGATTTGCAATTAATATAGATCCCGCCCTTGACTTAGCCATCCACCTTTTGCCCCACCCCCGGCGGGGGGGGGGGGGGGGTGTTACTTGGGTCAATTTGTGCTGGGTATGTGCCACTGCCCTCTCAGGACCCCTAACCCATTATAGTCTATTCTGTGGCCAATTATAGACTCCATCTTAGTGTGGTTGGAGGCGCGGTGGCCTCATGGTTAGTGCGCTCGTCTCCGGATCGAGTGGTCCGGGTTCGAGCCCTGGCCGGGGACATTGTGTTGTGTTCTTGGGCAAGACACTTTACTCTCACAGAGCCCCTCTCCACCCAGGTGTATAATTGGGTACCGGCGAATTTAAAGCTGGGGGTTACTAACCCTGCGATGGACTAGCATCCCATCCAGGGGGGAGTAGAAATACTCTCAGTCGCTTCATGCTAAGGAAACCGGGATAAGCTCCGGCCTGATGGGCCACTTGGCTCGTATGCAGACTTCACCTTTACCTTAGTCAACTATATATTACATATTTGCCCATCTTGGGCAAATATGTAATTTTCATGATACCAACTTAATCACTTTCTATTTATATGTACCTTACATTGAGTAAAGAACACTTTACTTTCCACCTACTTACAAACATTCTGGTACATTTGCTAACCGTGAATATGAAGAACTGTCTTATGTGCGTCCCCATTCTAGTAATCTATTGAAAAGGCGACCTCATGATAGTCAATCCAGTTGTGAAATGTGACCCTATACCTGCCATCTCACGCATTATGTGCGAGTCTCATGCCTGCAGATCTAAAATTGTGATCTCATGCATTCAGACCAATTTCTCATGCCTAACCGACAATGGTGAGTGTAATTGCTTAAAAACATTCCGGAAGTTGTCACAGCATCTTCGGAACTCTTAAATAATGCTTGAGATTGGTTGGAAATCCTTTTGAAATTGTTGGGATTCCCAGTTTTGAAGTCATCGAAAATCTTTCTACACCTTTGGTTATCTTCGGAAGTCGTCAGGAAATCTTCAGTAATCTTCGGAAGTCTTTTTAAAACTTCGGCAACCTTCAGAAGCTGTCGGTAAATTTTTGGAAATTCAGGTTCTGTGGACTGGAGCCGAAAAATCTCACGCATTTAACTGAAAAAAAGTTGGCAGATATACGACCCCATCTAGCGGCACATCCCCATTAACTTCTTATAAGGAAGTACCCCCTCCCTCTGGGGCTTTTGCTTTTTTTCAAACATCCTTTCTACCTAAGAAAAGGTCATTAAAAAGAGTATCTTACTTGCTTACTTTTGTGATTCTGGAATTTGAACCAGTGATCCGTGATCATCTTTCATTTCATTCATGAACCGTGCCAGAGGACTCCTCCCCCCTGTACGTGACCCTCAATTATGATTACTGTACATGGGATTGTACATATTAAACTGCTTGTAGTTTACTGTATTTTGTTCACCGTGTATACAGTATATCATCCATCTTGTTCAAAGGGTTGATAAAAATATTTTTGATCCTCATTTTGCTGTGTTCAGCTCAGATCCACTAACCCCAATTTTCCTGGACTCATACTTCATACAATTTGAAACTACCCAAAAACTTCTTAAAATTCAATGGGACGAGCTCCTTATTGTATTGTGCTGGGCAGCAACAAACTGAAGTCATGGGTGAGCAAATGAGTTTCTATAATGTATACCATGCCATAAGATACAGCCAATCAGAATACAGGAATTAACCATTGATAGTATACTTGACAGTCCATCCCATCATGTGCCACACAATTATGCCACATTGATTGTGGTGTCCTCAGTATTTTGCTAAGGCACATTATTAAACAATTATTGGATGAGGTTTTTGTGATATCCAGAATGATCAAGGTCGAGGTAGGAGTTAGTATCTTGAGACCTTGATTACTCTGGATATCACAAAAACCGAATCTAATAATTGTTTTATTATACATTGAATGCAAAAACTTGGAAGTCATGTTTCTGCTTCTTCACTGATGGCAATCAACATGAATCATGTGAAGTTAACATGATTACCCTTAAAAATCATGCACTGGGGTCATACATGACATGATTACCCATGACCTTGAGTGTCCTTGACATGATTACATGTATAATCTGCAGTTACTGTATGATGTCACAGGTGCTGATTTCCAAAATTCACTATACACTTTTGGGCAATCAGAAAAGAGTTAGAGAGTTCAATGTATAATAAAAAATAGTTATATGCAATGCTCTCATGGTATTCCACTTGAGAGCGTTGCACTTGACTGCAATACAAGAAGTACATGAATAAATGTTACAACCAAATTTCATCAAATGGCATACTGAAGAACTAGTCAGAGAATGGCAGAAAGGGACAAACTATAGTGGATTAGGTTAATTCAAAGGAAAAATGTTGATCAAATTTCAAATCCATACTAACTTGAGCAACATAGTTAGACTGACCTGTTGCTGCAAAATGCAAATAAGGAGACTGAAAATCATTAAATCGATACTAATTTTTGTTAATTATTTTATAGCATATATTTTCGATTAACTGTGACTCCAGAACTACAAAGCCACAACTACACTACACTGTACATAGCCTGACAAATTGTTTTATGCAAATGCCAGCCACACGGTATCTGTCATCAGAACGACAATTCGCTTATACGCCAGAAGACTTTCAGTGGCCAAGTCTTCAAAATTGTGATGGAGCAAGCAAGGATGAACTAAGCAAGGTGACTAGGAAATCATGTCATGTTACCCAATGATCTCTTGAAAATGTGAAGGTTTTTCATGCCAGGTTCTCATT
>JAHPZR010027226.1:0-14095 GCA_019787425.1 Platygyra sinensis
GAAGTCAAGAATTATCCAACAACAGCGTTTGTCTTTGAGCTGGCTCCAGAAACTAACGTTGGTTCCCTTGCGAGGTTGGTAATTTGCATTAGTGAAGTTTTAAGCTTTAATGTAAAAAAGAAAAAATCCTCTTCGATGTCTAAATGTTTCATATGGTTCGGAGAGTGGAAGAAGCTGTGATTGAATACCAATGTCCATTTCTTTGAAGAAATCTGGAATAGGAAATTTCCATATACCAATCTAGCTTCTTCGTAACATGAAACATTACGTACAATTTTGTATCGAATTTGCTGGCACAGGTCGCGAAAAGCCTTTTTTCCTTGAGACTGGATTGTGATGAATCAAGGTATAGCATCTGGCCAATCACAACAAAGGTAAATTCTGCAATAGACCAATAGGATCTCAATGTAGAAATATGTAACTGACGTAAAGGGCGGGAAAAGTGGACCCATCGCTACACCAAGCGCGGGAAGAATATAAACACATAGCTTCTGATTGTTTCGTATAATAAGCAACATAATAGAATAGGCCATTTGCAGTTTACGATCACATGGTACAAAAACCGCCATGCTGGAGAGCAAACTGCCCACTGGGACATCCAAAACAAAGCAACTTAACTTAATATTCCTTTGTTTTGGTTGCCCCAGTGGGTAGTTTGCTCTCCAGCAATTGGCGGTTTTTGTACCATGTGATCGTTAAAAGCAAAGGGCCTATTCACGAGTTACCCATTGGTTCCAATGTTGACAGTTGTTTCTGTTACCTGTTATTTCGCCTATAGAACAATACACAAAGTCGCATCATA
Organism: Platygyra sinensis; assembly: GCA_019787425.1. Lineage (NCBI taxonomy): Eukaryota > Metazoa > Cnidaria > Anthozoa > Scleractinia > Merulinidae > Platygyra > Platygyra sinensis. The sequence continues at coordinate 803 of JAHPZR010027226.1, forward strand.
TTTAATAAAGGAAGAGGTGGCTCATAACTTCCATATCATTCGAGGAGCAAGATGTCGTCCAAGAAGTCGGACGAATGGGTTTACACACGAAGACAGTGATCTGCAATCAGTGCGCAGGGTGTTCCTATGGCCAAGAAACCCTGTTCATGGTAAGGAGAGTTTTGACGATAATAGTAAACATTGGCTCCCAATTTCGTCCAACTTTTGGCGACATGTTACGGACACATTACCGACCTTATCGTATTATTTCTGCAATGAATATTTCTCTTCTTTGTAAATTCCTCTTAGATATTCTTTTAGCTAGTTTTTCTTTTAATTTTTAGACCCGACCCGTTACTATATGTTTTTATTGTGGATAAATAAATGCTTTACTCACTGAAGTAGGTCCTTTGCAGTTTACGATCACATGGTACAAAAACCGCCATGCTGGAGAGCAAACTGCCCACTGCTTTACTCACTGAAGTTTACCTTTTAGTCGGCACAACTCCATATGGCCTGGTTGGAACATTTAATTCAAAGGAAAAAGTCATCAACATCGTGTTATAGCATACAACGCTTTGAAACTTCTATTGTTTGGAATCTTTCAGAACCATCCGCTGTCAGCGCCAGAGATTATGTTAAAAGGGCAAAAAGTCTCCCACCCTCATAAGTACAGTGTAAGCCAAAAAGTGACCCAAAACACTTACATGTTTTTCTCATATTTTAATTAGGTTTCATTATTGTAACGATTAATCTAATTCACCTTTTGGCTGCGATTTTAATCAGAATAAACTAACTATCTATCTATCTATCTATCTATCTATCTATCTATCTATCTATCTATCTATCTATCTATCTATCTATCTATCTATCTATCTATCTATCTATCTATCTATCTATCTATCTATCTATCTATCTATCTATCTATCTATCTATCTATCTATCTATCTATCTATCTATCTATCTATCTATCTATCTATCTATCTATCTATCTATCTATCTATCTATCTATCTACATGTATATCTATCTATCTACATGTACAGCTGAGAATTGTAACTAGACATCAGTCCATCGTACCGAGCTTAAACTCGTAATATAAGATATAAATAGAATGCACGTTTCTGCTAAACCTAGATGGCCTTATGTGAAAACAGGACTGTAAACCAATGTATGCATCTCAAATTTTGACCAACAACTGACACCGAGTGGTTAAGAGAACACCGTCAAACTTTTGTCTAGTATTAATTTCTTAATTTAAAATTGTTCTCGAATAGGTGCAAAGCAAATGAGTTCTTATGAATCTGAGAGGCGTCCCGTTGCTGTCTACGAGGTTGCGGGCTCCTTGGCGATAGAAAGTAAGAAGTCATATTCTTGCATTTACAAATGGCCATCCTTCTATGGAGCACGTCTGCAAAGAATCATGGTAGTTGTATTTATCAAATCACTGACATCTCCAGTCCAGCATGATAAACACAACTACCAAGATTCTCTGCAGGTATGTCTCAGAGGGAACTGGTCATTGACTGAATGCGAGGTTTTTTGACCAAAGATGTTACGTGGCAAACTGACGTATTCTGATGAGGTCATATTGATGTGACAACTTACGGGATAGTCGTGCTGCATTTGACTAGACGACAAGAATAGTAACCATGAAAACTTTATTTTGTAATAAATCATAGTGTTTCAGTCCAATATGTAGTGATTTCTAGTGTCTCGTCTTTCGATAACAGATTTCTGTTAGCATATAAAACGCCATAAGCACTGACTGTTTTCTGTTGTTTCCAAAAATAAAAATATTCACTTTTGCTATCCTATATCCCTTATGGACTACAGTTGTTCATCCAAACTCAAGAAATAACAAGACGCAATGAGGGAAGACTTTTGGCGTCTCATTTTCTTTTAAATTTGTCTTTCAGGGAGAGAAACTTTCAATTCATTTACTGAGGAGCAATTCTGTAGACATATGAGAAGAGTTACTTTACCAGAAGATGAGTTCAGCCGACACAGACAGGCGATACGAGATCTATTCAACAAATCATAGCTTGTCAATTTCTCTTAACTTTAGATGTCGGTTGTTCACAGCGGATGTCCTGACTGAATAAATTCTGTAAAAAGTAGTAAATATAGATAAATTGTTCGTAAACAGATTATTGTTTTGTTGTCATCGAGGCTCCTATAAGGGCTTAACGTGTTGGATACAAATTTGGATCGTTGGAGCAAATGAATCAGTTATTGAGAGTATATCCGTCAATCTGATAATAGAAATTTGCTTTTCTAGATATTTATCACCGAGAAGAAGGATTGACTTCGTACGTTAAATGTATTACTATTTAATAAATCGAACCGCTGCTTCAGTTGTAAATATGTATGAGCCTCAGTTTTTTAGGAGTTTAAAGAAACACAGTGTTCAACTTGTCTGGAATCGCCGTATTTCGCTTGAAAACGTCAAAATTCAGCTTGCCCTAAGCTGAGCAAAAAACAACACGTAAACTGCCCAGTCGCTAGAAGTCACTGAAAATCGCTTCAAGCATCCACATTGTCCACTGTTTTGTATGCAGTACCTTTCTCTTGTTACCCAAGTCTCTTGTAACTCATCTTACGTTTGGATGCTCTTTAGGTGCCAGCAATACTCAGTCATCTGAGTAGTTATGACCTGAATATTTAGCTTGAACATATTTGCCATTGGTAGAGCTGTCCGTCAATTCCGTAATAGGTCATTACGCTACATGGTTCCTGTCTTGTTCTCCATAGAGAGCTTATACCATACTTGAAAAGAAAGTGTCGAGTCAGTACTTTAGTGTAAGTATTTTGTAATTGCTATATTCCTCGCGATCGAAATTGCATTTACATTTTGTAGTTTAGTATACGCACATACCGTAAATGATCTAACAAACGTCCCCTCTCTTACAATAGCCTCCTCCTAAGCCTGTCGGACTCGCAATCCAATGTTGTGTTTAATTTGAATGATTTCTTTCAGTTGTTTGCTAGCCCCACTATCACTTGTGCTATAAACATTGCCGAGGGTAAATAAAGGTACTATTTAATAGCCAAATTTGCCAAACGACGGCTTTTTTCTTTCATTTTCCTCTAATGAAATTGGTTAGTTTAAAAAAGCCTTAAAATCTGATTGGTTGTTTTGTTTTACTGCCCATTCTCAATGACTGAGAAAAAGATGCGATTCAGAGCAAAAGACAGTGCGATTCGTGAATAAATCGCACCGCTGAGCGCCAATCACATTGCAAGGATAACCAGTTATTTCGAAATGGATTTAATAAAGTCTGTAACCATACTCGTGATTAACAAATCGGACTCCCGCTTCACGTCTGTAAGCTGCTGGGAATGGTTGAATTAAACGCGATAAGATCTTAACATGTTGCCTAGCTTTGCGCCTGTTGTCCAGTTTTGAAGATGTCAGCCAGATTGCTCGGCGCAAAGCAACGTTTTAATAAGAGAGATTCCAGCTGGCGGAAAATTTACGTGCTCGCTGTTCGCCATTTGTAATTTAAGTGCTCACTGCTCGCGTGACAAAATTGATCACTGCTCGTGCTCGCAAAAATAAACGCACTGCTCTCGCAAAGACCATTCGATACTCCTACTATTTACTACTATTACTTGCTCGCGACTACTCCCTGAATTGTACTCCACTCGGTCCAATTACTATTACTTATTATTATTATTATTATTATTATTATTATTATTATTATTATTATTATTATTATTAACTTTGTTTATCTCTAATAACTTTATTTATCTCACAGTCAATGAAAATGCACACATTGAAAAACAAAATTAAGGAAAAAAACAAGTAGTATGCTTTTACAAATTGATGAATAAAATGCCACAATAATAATAATAATAATAATAGTAAATAATAATAGTTTTTATTATTATTATTATTATTATTATTGTTGTTGCTGTTATGATTATTGTTGTTGTTGTTGTTGTTGTTGTTGTTGTTGTTGTTGTTATTATTATTATTATTATTATTATTATTATTATTATTATTATTATTGTTGGCGGCTTCTTCCCTCTGCGTTTTTTTTTTCTTATTTTACCTAAAATAACAGATGTACGATGTAATGTTTCAGTTTAACATGATGCAAAGGACCGCAAACGAAAATGCTGCCTGTCTGCGTAGGATCTGTAAAAGATCTGATCAGCCAAAAATAGGCTTTCTCGTAGTATCAGCCTTACATCATATTGTTTACCCTGATTGCTTACTATAATGTTGCCATGTAACCCACTGATTCTTCGACCAGCGGCTGCTCACTACAAAAGGTAGAGACCTCATATATGCTCGCTGATGGAGTCTAGAAGGTGTCTTCCAGCGAAACCTAACCAAAAATTGTATTTATAAGCTTACCTTTTATACGTGAATGGAAAATACGTTTTGGGAGTAACCTGTAGTTGTACACAAAGGTGAGTGCTCGTTTGAGGTTATTTCGTAGAGCTAGTTTAAGGGTAGCGTGCATCTTACACTGGAAGCCGGTTGCGAAGCCGGTCAAGATGACGTGGGCATATTTAGCAGGGTGCCCACATACGCCAATTCTTGTCAGATTAGATGCACGTTTAGAGAAGAATAAACACGAAGAAAACGCCACCGGATAGCTTTTCCCCGATTAGCAACAGAGCGATTGTGAGGGTCGCACAGGGGTATTGTCGTGATGCGCGATTAGCTGATTTTATTTTGCTTGAAACGTGAATTTAGAAATTTTTCTTCGTGATTCGTGACCTGACGGTTTTTCGTGACCCGTAAAGAACTTGAATTTTTAACCGATATTTGTAATTTTACCACTCTATTCTACGTGACTGAGACGCAAGCCCTCCGAATGGTTAGAGTCGTCTGTCGACGTTGACTTAGGTGTGCGATTTGCAATTAATATAGATCCCGCCCTTGACTTGGCCATCCACCTTTTGCCCCACCCCCGGCGGGCGGGGGAGGGGGGGGTTACTTGGGTCAATTTGTGCTGGGTATGTGCCACTGGCCTCTCAGGACCCCTAACCCATCATAGTCTATTCTGTGGCCAATTATAGACTCCATCTTAGTGTGGTGAGAGGCGCGGTGGCCTCATGGTTAGTGCGCTCGTCTCCGGATCGAGTGGTCCGGGTTCGAGCCCTGGCCGGGGACATTGTGTTGTGTTCTTGGGCAAGACAGTTTACTCTCACAGAGCCCCTCTCCACCCAGATGTATAATTGGGTACCGGCGAATTTAAAGCTGGGGGTAACCCTGCGATGGACTAGCATCCCATCCAGGGGGGAGTAGAAATACTCTCAGTCGCTTCATGCTAAGGAAACCGGGATAAGCTCCGGCCTGATGGGCCACTTGGCTCGTATGCAGACTTCACCTTTACCTTAGTCAACTATATATTACATATTTGCCCATCTTGGGCAAATATGTAATTTTCATGATACCAACTTAATCACTTTCTATTTATATGTACCTTACATTGAGTAAAGAACACTTTACTTTCCACCTACTTACAAACATTCTGGTACATTTGCTAACCATGAATATGAAGAACTGTCTTATGTGCGTCCCCATTCTAGTAATCTATTGAAAAGGCGACCTCATGATAGTCAATCCAGTTGTGAAATGTGACCCTATACCTGCCATCTCACGCATTATGTGCGAGTCTCATGCCTGCAGATCTAAAATTGTGATCTCACGCATTCAGACCAATTTCTCATGCCTAACCGACAATGGTGAGTGTAATTGCTTAAAAACATTCCGGAAGTCGTCACAGCATCTTCGGAACTCTTAAATAATGCTTGAGATTGGTTGGAAATCCTTTTGAAATTGTTGGGATTCCCAGTTTTGAAGTCATCGAAAATCTTTCTACACCTTTGGTTATCTTCGGAAGTCGTCAGGAAATCTTCAGTAATCTTCGGAAGTCTTTTTAAAACTTCGGCAACCTTCAGAAGCTGTCGGTAAATTTTTGGAAATTCAGGTTCTGTGGACTGGAGCCGAAAAATCTCACGCATTTAACTGAAAAAAAGTTGGCAGATATACGACCCCATCTAGCGGCACATCCCCATTAACTTCTTATAAGGAAGTACCCCCTCCCTCTGGGGCTTTTGCTTTTTTTCAAACATCCTTTCTACCTAAGAAAAGGTCATTAAAAAGAGTATCTTACTTGCTTACTTTCGTGATTCTGGAATTTGAACCAGTGATCCATGATCATCTTTCATTTCATTCATGAACCGTGCCAGAGGACTCCTCCCCCCTGTACGTGACCCTCAATTATGATTACTGTACATGGGATTGTACATATTAAATTGCTTGTAGTCTACTGTATTTTGTTCACCGTGTATACAGTATATCATCCATCTTGTTCAAAGGGTTGATAAAAATATTTTTGATCCTCATTTTGCTGTGTTCAGCTCAGATCCACTAACCCCAATTTCCCTGGACTCATACTTCATACAATTTGAAACTACCCAAAAACTTCTTAAAATCCAATGGGACAAGCTCCTTATTGTATTTAAGCCTAAACTGGGCAGCAACAAATGAAGTCACAGGTGAGCAAAGCATCTTAAATGAGTTTCTATACGATGCCATAAGATACAGCCAATCAGAATACAGGAAAGCCATTGATAGTATATTTGACAGTCCATCCCATCATGTGCTACACAATTACATGTATGTCACATTGATCGCGGTGTCCTCAGTTTTTTGCTAAGGCATGATATTAAACAATTATTGGATGAGGTTTTTGTGATATCCAGAACAATCAAGGTCGAGGTTATACAAGTCATGTATCTTGAGACCTTGAATATTCTGGATATCGCAAAAACCGAATCTAATAATTGTTTTATTATACATTGAATGCAAAACCTTGGAAGTCATGTTTCTGCTTTTTCACTGATGGCAATCAACATGAATGGTGTGAAGTTAACATGATTACCCTTAAAAATCATGCACTGTGGTCATACATGACATGATTACCCATGACCATGAGTGTCCTTGACATGATTACATGTATAATCTGCAGTTATGACATCACGGGTGGTGATTTCCAAAATTCACCGTGCGCTTTCAGCCAATCAGAAAAGAGTTAGAGAGTTCAATGTATAATAAAAAATAGTTATATGCAATGCTCTCATGGTATTCCGCTTGAAGCATTGCACTTGACTGCAATACAAGAAGTAGATGAATAAATATTACAACCAAAATTCATCAAATGGCACGCTGAAGCACTAGTCAGAGAATGGCAGAAAGGGACAAACTATAGTGGATTAGGTTAAAAATGTTGATCAAATTTCAGATCCATACTAATTACTCAACATAGTTAGACTGACCTGTTGCTGCAAAATGCAAATAAGGAGACAAACAACTGAATAAAATCATTAAATCGATGCTAATTTTTGTTAATTATTTTATAGCATATATTTTCGATTAACTGTGACTCCAGGACTACAAAGCCACAACTACACTATACTCAAGTCTGTACATAGCCTGACAAATTGTTTCCATGCAAATGCCAGCCACGCGGTATCTGTCATCAGAACGACAATTCGCTTATACGCCAGAAGACTTTCAGTGGCCAAGTCTTCAAAATTGTGATGGAGCAAGCAAGGATGAACTAAGCAAGGTGACTAGGAAATCCTGTCATATTACCTAATGATCTCTTGAAAATGTGAAGGCTTTTCATGCCAGGTTCTCATTGTCATGGTCCCTGAGTTCTCTCAAAATATGATACCACTTTACAGTAATAATCTCTTGTTCCCTTTGAAATAAATGGTCAATGATGTTCCAGGCTTGTTTAAGGGTTGTTCTTAACATCTAAGTGTGGCACGTTTTTGCAGACTCAAATTTACATGGAAGTTTTCATAGAGCTGTACTGTATATACTACTCCCAAGTTTCATTTTGTATCATATACCTATTATAATTTGCCATGCAAAAGGAAGAATGTCACACGTTTGCACCCTGGTGCAAACTCTGTGAAGATTCTATTATTATATATTAATTGTAATTATTAATAAGTGATTAATGTGGGAATTAAATTAAAGGTACATTGTAAAAAAACATGGATGGTGCGACTGGCTTGCTTTTCATATTTTCATCAGTATAGTTAATATAAGTTGATTCTTGTTTTTCTAGTTTGATAAAGAACTTAAAGAAACATGGGATGCTGCAGCAGATGCAGGTTATTTCACTTACAGACTTGACCATTTAGAAGGAAGGATTGCACCTGGAAAATACTCTCTGTATATTCAGGTAATCCCACAGTTAAACATATTTATTATATTAATACATAAAATATATTATTTTTATTAGTGATCTAATTAACGGTTACTGTATCTTGTGCATGTTTGATCTAGATTAGGGAACAGTAGATGAGATTATTAAAAGAAGAAGTGCTATTTTAAAAATAGAATATGTAATTATTGCAACTCAGTTTATTTGGTCTGTAGGATTCAGACAAAGTTTTGATTTATCCCAAAATAGTTGTCTACTCTTTTATTACATTTTGGACATGATAGCTCATTCAACGGTGTGGTCATTATGCTTGATTGCCAATTTTGCTGTTGGGAAAATGTGTATGCGCTCCTCATCTGCCTTCCTTCCCCCCTCTTCACCCCGAACTCACTTGCTCTTTTCTCCAGAAGAGGATCAAGTTGAGAACCAAACCCAAAAGAGTGGCAGAAATCAAGCCTGTGTTAGTACAGTCTCAATCTGTGATATTGGGCCGTATTACTTTTTCCAAAATTGAATTTTACACAATTTATGTATCGCCACTTTAAAATACTGGGTAGAAGATTGTATTCACCAAGTTTGAAGGGTGTACATAGCTTTGCTAGAGGACACAGTTAATTTTTCAAATTTTCTACACATTTGTCTTTTAATCTGGCTGCATGGGTAGATGGATGTTTAGATGTGTTTCATGGGAAAAAATTACACTCAGAAAAATGTATTGAAAATTAGAAAAATTACCTTTAGTGAGTGACTTATAACATACACATAGCTGCAGCCTTCAAACGTGGTGAAGACAATCTTCTACCCAGTATTTTAACATTTTGAGTCACAAATTGTGTAGAATTCAATTTTGGAAAAAAGATATCTGCTATGGGATTCCCATACAACCACTTATTTAATAATCAATCCTCCTTTCATACATACATACATAACTTATACTAACATGTTTACCTACGCCCCACCTGGAAACCAGCTTTTGTTGTGTGTGGCCAGCGTAGTTAAATAAAGTTCTATCTATCTATCTATCTATCTATCTATCTATCTATCTATCTATCTATCTGTCTGTCTGTCTGTCTGTCTGTCTGTCTGTCTGTCTGTCTGTCTGTCTGTCTGTCTGTCTATCTATCTATATCTATCTATCTCATTACTGACTGCTTTGCCTACCTGTCAAGATGGCATTGAAAACTATGATAAGGCCTATTAGCTATAATCATGTGATGTTTATGTTCATTAATTGTATATACCTGACTGTTGAATCCGTCTACAGTTAAATGAGCTACGATTCACTAAACGGAGAAAGCCAGATCCAATCCATAGGGTATCAGAGCCATTCAACCCAGCAAAATTTAACTTCACTAAAGTACACAGCAAAGAGGTAACTAAATTGTATTCCCAGTGGTGTTGCCTCAATATCCAGGCTAACTACTGTTTGTGATTTGGTTAGAAAGACTTTCACTGGAATTCCATTATTTAGTTAATAACCACTTATCTTTATGGCTTGTCAAATGTGCCCTCGGCTGGCAGGCTGTTATGGAGTCACACTGAGATGGATATCTTCTGTTTGACAACATTTGATCTAGGTTGATTCCTACAGCACTACATTTGGGTTGAGTGCAGTTGCACATGTACTACAAGCAGAGTTACATGCAAACAATGCACCAATTGGCTGCCAATATGGGTGGCACTTGGTAGATTTGAGACTCTGCCAGACAGGCAGACTAATTGTCTGTGCACTTAAGACTAGATTTGGTAGCTTTTCAAAGGAAATTTACAAATGACTTAGTGGAGAAGTTGTCAAAGAACGTTTGAGGTGGTGAGACTCCACATATTTTAACTGATTTTTTGGAAGCTCAACCTTTTGCTTCTCTCTCACAAAATGAAACAGAAAATTTCTGATTAAGAAGAGGTATCTTAAAGGAACAGGAGAAAATGGCAACATTGGAACCAATGGGTAACTCGTGAATAGGCCCTTTGATGAATTTTGGTTGTAATATTTATTCATCTACTTCTTGTATTGCAGTCAAGTGCAATGCTTCAAGCGGAATACCATGAGAGCATTGCATATAACTATTTTTTATTATACATTGAACTCTCTAACTCTTTTCTGATTGGCTGAAAGCGCACGGTGAATTTTGGAAATCACCACCCGTGATGTCATAACTGCAGATTATACATGTAATCATGTCAAGGACACTCATGGTCATGGGTAATCATGTCATGTATGACCACAGTGCATGATTTTTAAGGGTAATCATGTTAACTTCACACCATTCATGTTGATTGCCATCAGTGAAAAAGCAGAAACATGACTTCCAAGGTTTTGCATTCAATGTATAATAAAACAATTATTAGATTCGGTTTTTGCGATATCCAGAATATTCAAGGTCTCAAGATACATGACTTGTATAACCTCGACCTTGATTGTTCTGGATATCACAAAAACCTCATCCAATAATTGTTTAATATCATGCCTTAGCAAAAAACTGAGGACACCGCGATCAATGTGACATACATGTAATTGTGTAGCACATGATGGGATGGACTGTCAAATATACTATCAATGGCTTTCCTGTATTCTGATTGGCTGTATCTTATGGCATCGTATAGAAACTCATTTAAGATGCTTTGCTCACCTGTGACTTCATTTGTTGCTGCCCAGTTTAGGCTTAAATACAATAAGGAGCTTGTCCCATTGGATTTTAAGAAGTTTTTGGGTAGTTTCAAATTGTATGAAGTATGAGTCCAGGGAAATTGGGGTTAGTGGATCTGAGCTGAACACAGCAAAATGAGGATCAAAAATATTTTTATCAACCCTTTGAACAAGATGGATGATATACTGTATACACGGTGAACAAAATACAGTAGACTACAAGCAATTTAATATGTACAATCCCATGTACAGTAATCATAATTGAGGGTCACGTACAGGGGGGAGGAGTCCTCTGGCACGGTTCATGAATGAAATGAAAGATGATCATGGATCACTGGTTCAAATTCCAGAATCACGAAAGTAAGCAAGTAAGATACTCTTTTTAATGACCTTTTCTTAGGTAGAAAGGATGTTTGAAAAAAAGCAAAAGCCCCAGAGGGAGGGGGTACTTCCTTATAAGAAGTTAATGGGGATGTGCCGCTAGATGGGGTCGTATATCTGCCAACTTTTTTTCAGTTAAATGCGTGAGATTTTTCGGCTCCAGTCCACAGAACCTGAATTTCCAAAAATTTACCGACAGCTTCTGAAGGTTGCCGAAGTTTTAAAAAGACTTCCGAAGATTACTGAAGATTTCCTGACGACTTCCGAAGATAACCAAAGGTGTAGAAAGATTTTCGATGACTTCAAAACTGGGAATCCCAACAATTTCAAAAGGATTTCCAACCAATCTCAAGCATTATTTAAGAGTTCCGAAGATGCTGTGACGACTTCCGGAATGTTTTTAAGCAATTACACTCACCATTGTCGGTTAGGCATGAGAAATTGGTCTGAATGCGTGAGATCACAATTTTAGATCTGCAGGCATGAGACTCGCACATAATGCGTGAGATGGCAGGTATAGGGTCACATTTCACAACTGGATTGACTATCATGAGGTCGCCTTTTCAATAGATTACTAGAATGGGGACGCACATAAGACAGTTCTTCATATTCATGGTTAGCAAATGTACCAGAATGTTTGTAAGTAGGTGGAAAGTAAAGTGTTCTTTACTCAATGTAAGGTACATATAAATAGAAAGTGATTAAGTTGGTATCATGAAAATTACATATTTGCCCAAGATGGGCAAATATGTAATATATAGTTTGACTAAGGTAAAGGTGAAGTCTGCATACGAGCCAAGTGGCCCATCAGGCCGGAGCTTATCCCGGTTTCCTTAGCATGAAGCGACTGAGAGTATTTCTACTCCCCCCTGGATGGGATGCTAGTCCATCGCAGGGTTACCCCCAGCTTTAAATTCGCCGGTACCCAATTATACATCTGGGTGGAGAGGGGCTCTGTGAGAGTAAACTGTCTTGCCCAAGAACACAACACAATGTCCCCGGCCAGGGCTCGAACCCGGACCACTCGATCCGGAGACGAGCGCACTAACCATGAGGCCACCGCGCCTCTCACCACACTAAGATGGAGTCTATAATTGGCCACAGAATAGACTATGATGGGTTAGGGGTCCTGAGAGGCCAGTGGCACATACCCAGCACAAATTGACCCAAGTAACCCCCCCCTCCCCCGCCCGCCGGGGGTGGGGCAAAAGGTGGATGGCCAAGTCAAGGGCGGGATCTATATTAATTGCAAATCGCACACCTAAGTCAACGTCGACAGACGACTCTAACCATTCGGAGGGCTTGCGTCTCAGTCACGTAGAATAGAGTGGTAAAATTACAAATATCGGTTAAAAATTCAAGTTCTTTACGGGTCACGAAAAACCGTCAGGTCACGAATCACGAAGAAAAATTTCTAAATTCACGTTTCAAGCAAAATAAAATCAGCTAATCGCGCATCACGACAATACCCCTGTGCGACCCTCACAATCGCTCTGTTGCTAATCGGGGAAAAGCTATCCGGTGGCGTTTTCTTCGTGTTTATTCTTCTCTAAACGTGCATCTAATCTGACAAGAATTGGCGTATGTGGGCACCCTGCTAAATATGCCCACGTCATCTTGACCGGCTTCGCAACCGGCTTCCAGTGTAAGATGCACGCTACCCTTAAACTAGCTCTACGAAATAACCTCAAACGAGCACTCACCTTTGTGTACAACTACAGGTTACTCCCAAAACGTATTTTCCATTCACGTATAAAAGGTAAGCTTATAAATACAATTTTTGGTTAGGTTTCGCTGGAAGACACCTTCTAGACTCCATCAGCGAGCATATATGAGGTCTCTACCTTTTGTAGTGAGCAGCCGCTGGTCGAAGAATCAGTGGGTTACATGGCAACATTATAGTAAGCAATCAGGGTAAACAATATGATGTAAGGCTGATACTACGAGAAAGCCTATTTTTGGCTGATCAGATCTTTTACAGATCCTACGCAGACAGGCAGCATTTTCGTTTGCGGTCCTTTGCATCATGTTAAACTGAAACATTACATCGTACATCTGTTATTTTAGGTAAAATAGAAAAAAAA
>JAHPZR010027229.1:0-13041 GCA_019787425.1 Platygyra sinensis
ATACACTTCATTTTCCAATTCTTGAAATATTTTGCAACTTTGTACAAAATAGATGAAACAGGTACATATTTCAACACCATTTTTTTGAATTTGTCACGCAACTTTTTTCTTTTTGAGCAAATTAATAATAGTTTTCATCTTAATCTGAGACGGCTCTCTTTCTCTCAACCTGCATTTACTATGTTTTACACATAGTCGAGAGTGTCTGTGTTTTTCGTTACATGGCTTACATTTATTTGATAACTCATTAGAACAAGGCTCAACTTTTATTGGTGCTTTCAAAGAAGTTGGGTCACTGTTGTCTTTTGACAAATTCATGACTCCCCGAAGCGATTTTGTTTGGAACTCACGAGGAAGTTTACTTATGGCTCCCCGAAAGGGACATTTGGCACTCCCGAGGGAGGTTAGTTATTGCTCCCCGAAGGGACGTTTGGCACTCCCGAAGGAGTTTATAGCACTCGCCAAAGAGGGTAGTAGGATCGTCGTGGTACACCTTCAGGCTGTTTATCATAGGATTTGCTGCTTTGGCATGGAAATTCCATCTTGTGTAGAAGTTATTGATTGCAAAATAACGCATATAAAGACAGGATTCGGCAGGAAATGCTCGTCCTCGGTCACTGACCGAGGGAAGAATCATCAACACTTTCTTCAGTTTCTTTACCGATGAAGCAAGAAAATACAAGTTACTTATCGCTAAACAACGCAAATAACGACAGGATTCGGCAGGAAATGCTCGTCCACGGCCACTGATCCTGATCGAGGGAAGAATCAACAACAGTTTCTTGAGTTTCTTTACTGATAAAGCGAGGAAATTCTCGAAAAATCCCTTCATGTTGCTTAAGATCGAATTCCTTGAAAATCCACCGAAAAGTTGAGCCTGGCTCTAGAAACAAAGTAAGATAAATTTATCTTAATCATAGAAAACTTACCGACGTCGTTGAACAACACGCCAAGTTACCATCTACATGTCTTCTGGGTTATACTCGGTGTAGAGATCTGGAAAATGCTGCAGAGGAATGTTTATTTGATCGAATTTTGAATAATTATCGGCTTTTCTGATAAGCTTATTTCTGTTCCATTTTTGTGTCTTTAGTAGCACGCTGACATCATTTTTTCGTCTGAATCACTTAAGAATAGTTCGAAAAAGATGTTCCCATTCAACTTTCACCTTCTAGGTCATAATTCTGGATTTTGTTGACCAAAACGTCAGGTTGTGTATTGTGTATTTCGGTTGCCTGCAAGTGTTGACAGATGGATGACAAAAAATTCTAATTAGTGCTGGTTTTGTTCGATTTCACGCAAATTTTAACACGATGAAGCTGGAATGTTAAGGAATAGATTTTACTTTTGGCCGATGTTTGGAGCTATAATCTTAAATTAACGGAGAAGTTATATATCACTGCGAAGTCAGCGAATCAGATTACATTGTTTCCATAGGGTGCGTTTGGCGTGATGGTGCAATCAGATATTTTTATTTACTCAGAGGCAAAAACTATTCGAAAAAGGTCATTTCGATGACAGCTGAGTTACATCTTGCCTAAATCTAAACAAAGAAAACTTACCAACGTCGTTGAACAAACGCGCAACATGAGCACATGGAGCAATCGTAGCAAAAAGTTGCCATCTACGCCATGTCTTCTCGGGATACGAAAATCAAACGAACACAGCTCGAAAGTGGTCTCGAGTTGTTGGTGAAAGAATACGAGAGAAACACGAGTTATGGACACACATATATGCTTGATAACATGGTACCTTGAACTCTACGACCACTAGGCACAAAATCCCGAGTTACGCACACAACCGTAAGCACGATGGCATGGTGCCTTGAGCTCTATGAGCACTAGGCCTCTATGAAGTGAAGGGGACACTTCATGGTATATTACACGTCGCCAAAAAAAACCTTAAAGGGAGGACACTTCATGACATAATACACGAACAGCATGTGTTACGGACGCCACACGTATGCACGATAACATAGTGCCTTGAGCTCTACGAGCACTAGGCACAACCAGCAAGAAGAATACCAGAAGACAGTTCCAAACTACATCCAAAGGCCGTCAATCAAACAAGAAAAATACGATGACAGTATCTTATAATTTCCTGTTGTTTGATACTGAGACAAATTCAACTGGCAAATTAGTCAAGCTCTGCAAGCTTGCAGCAGTGGACAGGTCAGGGAGATAAGTTATTGTGCTATAGTCTTCCAAACAGAGACATGGATGCTCGTGCTTTTAAAGTAAAACAAACCCTACAATTAAGACTGTGAATGGAATCTGCACTCTTTGCAAGGACAATCACCCTGTAACAGTTTTACCTTTTGAGGAAGCACTTACTCAATTATTTTTGAATGCGAGTGCCACTGAGGGTTCTAAGTGCACCACAAAAAAAAAGTTTGCACAGTCTGAGCAGGACATGATGACATTTGATGTCCCTATACTTCTTCGGAATGGTGGACACAAGTTTGTTGTTTAACTCACTTCTGTGAACATCACGTGTGCCAACACTCTTTCCCTGTTTAAATCACTTACAAGGACAAGCACTCGTCTCTGGCAAAACAAACAACGTCAATTTCAAAGGCCAAACCAAAGTTCTCTTGATGAACACCATTTAAGGAAATTTTTGAAGACCATGATGCCCTGGGAAGATAGCTCTGTCCCCCACAGAATCTTGTTTTCCTCCAGACTAGCTCTTTGAAATGAAATTATTGTAAACACAAGCTTGGTCATCTCTGCTGCAGAAGATATGAAATATCTTGACGTTGCTCAATGTCCAACACAACCAACTTCTGTCTTTTACAGAAAAGTTTGTACCATTCAGGTTTTCAAGATAGCCTAGTAAAACAGAACATTGCAGAGAAAATGGTGGGAAGTGGTCTTGAATACAAAGATTTCAAGAAATTGTTCCAAAGATTTGGGAGAACGGGTTTGCTTGCATTCCATCAAAGCCACCATTGTCTGCTTGCTCATCGGAGCTAAGAGTCACCTGTACAACAAGAATGGTAGTTACAATAGCAAACATTTTGAGGAAATCTCGAAGAATTCCACCTCACAGCAGGTACTCAACTAGTTCTTAAGGTGTCATTGAACCCCAAATGACCATCAATCTTCAGCACCGCTTTACAGTTGCAAACCCTACTCAACTATATATTTTCTGAAAGCTTAATAATTGAAGATTATGACAGTTATCCACTAACGTACAAAAAGTAAGGTTTCCCAAATATAGCGTGCTCTTTCTCGAAGTTCAGAGGTTCACTAATCAAGTTCATTTCTGCTCAGATTTGAGTGTAAGAATGCGGTTAATATCGCTATGTCTTTTTGGCACCTTTCTCTGAAAAACGGTGTCAAGAAATTTTTATTACTTGTCCGGTTTGTTTCTGACAGGCAGTTTAAATTTGAGAGTTGAAAAAATGAGCATTCTCTTCACTAGCATAGTCATAGCAAAAAATAAAAATTCCGCAACACCATTTTATTGCCTGATCACAGGGCAATGTTATCTCTAAATTTCAGTAAAAAAGTTGAAAATTCAGAAACGAACTCAAAATGTGCACTTTATTTGCTGAAATTTTTGCTTCGAGATATAAAGGAAAATATACTTTAGGGCACTCTTCGGGTGTTATGAGATAATTACATAAGATGTCAGAAAATTAATGACCTGTTGATGGAACAAGTGAAGGATTATTCTACTTTCACAATAGAACTCAGGTCAATTACAAAGTGGGCTCAAATATTGCTCCTGGCAGGAAATATCCCTTGAAAGATCTGATTTCTGCCGCTCGCACAACAAGGTTAGCAAGTACTAAATAATATTCATTCAATTTTTCGTTTTCTACTTTTTAAAAGCCCTAGCTAATGTGGATTCACATATTTTCTGATGAACTGCTTGAGAGATCCTAAAGACAAGGAAAAAGAAATTTGCACAACCAAGGGAAAGGAAACCTTCAGAGACGTGCGTGTGGAGTTGAATCGAGGCATGATGTTCGGTGGCAGGTGATAAAGGAGGTTCTTCCAATAAACTCTAAAATCTGGTTTTAAGAGGCAGATTTGACCCTAGGTACTTTATTAGAGGCTGGGCTAGCAGCTATGTTACAGATAGAGGAGACCAGAGGACAATCCTCTTTCCTGTCCCTGTGCATTTGTTTCTTGGTCATTCATGCAATTTATATTGTAAAGACAGCAGAGAACTACCACAATGATGGACTGAGAAAACTGTCCATTTCTTGTGTCAAACAAAGAATGAAAAGGATTGTTATATTCAAAGTCACAAAATAAGCAATAAATTAACAATATCATTATTGATCACTACGTAAGTCACTTAGAGTGACCTTTAATAAAAATTTATCATTTACAGCATTGTTTTAAAGACAGAATCAATTTTCTCATGTTGTTTTCTTTTTCTTGGTATTTTGTCTGTGAAAATTATGAGTTTTTTCATTATTATTATTTAGCGAGTATAAGTTATTGGTCTCCTCTCTTTGTAACAGAAAAAAAATGACAAATATGTGAATGGTTTTCTTGGAACCTTAAACCCAACCAAATAAGTCAATAGATAATTTGGTTTTATCAACTGGGTTCATAATGTGAATTGGCCACTGTAAAGAGATTTGAAAGCTGACGTTTCGAGTGTCAGCCCTTCATCAGAGTGAATCCATATACACTACCAGTGTCTACATTCTATGCAAATTACACCAGTTCCATGGTCTACACTTTTACATTAATACATCAGTTTTCAATCAATGAGCATGAAAGAATTAATTAATTTATGGTAAGAGCCATTTGAACGATCTGTACACTCTTTTTCCAGCAACAGCAGCTGCTAGCTTCACTGAGTTTAGTTTTTGGACATTATGTATCAACCCTTTCATTCCCAATTCTCAGACCCTCTTAATTGATAGGAACAGTTGATTAGTTATACACTTAAAGATAACCCTTCTGATAGAGTTACCTAACAGTAAAAATACAAGGTTGCCCAAGGAAAGAATACTTTGGTGTGATATCACATGATTAGTTGTATAGTGTACCACTGACCACTTGTCTTTGAACTAATCAAAATGCATGGCCACCCAGTGATCAGGAACAACCACAATCGAAGGTTTTAGGTGTTTAATTCTTGTCAGGCTTAATTGTTTAGTGGTAAATCACACAAAATGGAAAATAATAATAATAGAAACCTTTACTTTACAACTTTTTACATAGTGTGATTTGCCGTTTGAGGCAGCCACCGAAAACTGCCAACAAATATGTTTGACAAGAATACCTTTTGCTCAAGATGAATGTATTTTTTAAACAATTTCATCTCATCGGTTGTGGAGACAACTTAACTTTAAGAGGCTATTTTGAAACCCTTAGCATGTTGCTGAGCTTTAGGCTACTTAAGATCTCAGTCCATATATAGTAACTCTGTAAGTTTGCCTCATCCACTTTTTTGAAACTTTATCTCAAACAGCACTCTTGCCTCCATCTAACCAGGAGGCAGTGTCCTTTTTTTCATACCATCTCTTCTGTCTGCTGTATTTTTCCAACTGCTCCTCTCTCTTTTTCCACCAGCAGAATTTGTCTACTACTGTCCCACCGAGGCAGCGTGGCCGAGTGGTTAGAGCGCCGGATTTGAAATCCGTAGGTCGCGGGTTCAAATCCCGTTCTGACCACTAGCTGATGTTGTTCTCAAAAGCCCCGAGTTCAACTTCGCGGCCACGCTTGTAAATAGCCAACTGTTCTGCCTCCCGCCAGTTGGGATTCTTAATTTGAACATTAATACTAAGGACGAGCGTATTAAGATAACTTACGAGATTAGCGAGTCTAAGATCTCATTTCTGGACTTGCTACTTTATAAAGATTCCGCGTTTAAAACGCTACAATATTCTACCTTTCAGAAGCCGCTTAATAAGTATTTATATATACCATATGAGTCATTTCACCCCTGCTAGCAACAAAAAAGCTTTTATCAAAGGCGAGCTTATGCGTTATGCCAGAAATAGCTCTAAATTTCACTCATTTAATGAGACCCGTCTGCTATTCTGGAAGCGCTTACGTCTTAGGGGATATCCTGCTAAGTTTCTGCTACCCATTTTCAGGGAGATTCACTATAGCAATAGAAAGAAATGGCTCTCTAAGCCTGATAGGTTATCTAGACACAGACGTGTAGTATTTAAAACCTCGTTTAATTGCAGCCACGTCGGAATCAAAAAAGTTATTCTTAAGTATTTACTGAACCTTAGTTCTATTGTTAGTTACAAATCTACTAACACGTTAGCACATCTATGTAAGTAATATATTTTTGGGGCTCACGGATTTAACGTTAAATCCGTGAGCCCCAAAATTAAAACATTACACGCCTAGCAGGATTTTAGTAATATCCTGCACGTATTTCTTGTGGGTGTTTTTGCTGTTCACACCCTGCATGGAACGTTCTTTGTACTGTATAGTTAAGGTATAAAATAAGTTCCTCATACTATCTTGTTTAATCCCTGACGAAGTGTGTAGTAATCACACGAAACCGGTCGGATAAATAAAGAGTTCAAGATTCGTTGCTGTGTGCTGCTCACGAGTACTTTTTTAAAATATTATTTAAAGTATTTTTTAAAATATTGCAATAGGTGTATGTGTAAAAATGTATACGTAATTGAGCACTCCCCATTGGGGCTTTTCAGGACCAATCCAAACAATGACAAATTAATGTTCAAATTAAGAATCCCAACTGGCGGGAGGCAGAACAGTTGGCTATTTACAAGCGTGGCCGCGAAGTTGAACTCGGGGCTTTTGAGAACAACATCAGCTAGTGGTCAGAACGGGATTTGAACCCGCGACCTACGGATTTCAAATCCGGCGCTCTAACCACTCGGCCACGCTGCCTCGGTGGGACAGTAGTAGACAAATTCTGCTGGTGGAAAAGAGAGAGGAGCAGTTGGAAAAATACAGCAGACAGAAGAGATGGTATGAAAAAAAGGACACTGCCTCCTGGTTAGATGGAGGCAAGAGTGCTGTTTGAGATAAAGTTTCAAAAAAGTGGATGAGGCAAACTTACAGAGTTACTATATATGGACTGAGATCTTAAGTAGCCTAAAGCTCAGCAACATGCTAAGGGTTTCAAAATAGCCTCTTAAAGTTAAGTTGTCTCCACAACCGATGAGATGAAATTGTTTTAAAAAATACATTCATCTTGAGCAAAAGGTATTCTTGTCAAACATATTTGTTGGCAGTTTTCGGTGGCTGCCTCAAACGGCAAATCACACTATGTAAAAAGTTGTAAAGTAAAGGTTTTCTATTATTATTATTTTCCATTTTGTGTGATTTACCACTAAACAATTAAGCCTGACAAGAATTAAACACCTAAAACCTTCGATTGTGGTTGTTCCTGATCACTGGGTGGCCATGCATTTTGATTAGTTCAAAGACAAGTGGTCAGTGGTACACTATACAACTAATCATGTGATATCACAACCAAAGTATTCTTTCCTTGGGCAACCTTGTATTTTTACTGTTAGGTAACTCTATCAGAAGGGTTATCTTTAAGTGTATAACTAATCAACTGTTCCTATCAATTAAGAGGGTCTGAGAATTGGGAATGAAAGGGTTGATACATAATGTCCAAAAACTAAACTCAGTGAAGCTAGCAGCTGCTGTTGCTGGAAAAAGAGTGTACAGATCGTTCAAATGGCTCTTACCATAAATTAATTAATTCTTTCATGCTCATTGATTGAAAACTGATGTATTAATGTAAAAGTGTAGACCATGGAACTGGTGTAATTTGCATAGAATGTAGACACTGGTAGTGTATATGGATTCACTCTGATGAAGGGCTGACACTCGAAACGTCAGCTTTCAAATCTCTTTACAGTGGCCAATTCACATTATGAACCCAGTTGATAAAACCAAATTATCTATTGACTTATTTGGTTGGGTTTAAGGTTCCAAGAAAACCATTCACATATTTGTCATTTTTTTTCTGTTACAAAGAGAGGAGACCAATAACTTATACTCGCTAAATAATAATAATGAAAAAACTCATAATTTTCACAGACAAAATACCAAGAAAAAGAAAACAACATGAGAAAATTGATTCTG
The DNA here is from genome assembly GCA_019787425.1 of Platygyra sinensis. Taxonomy (NCBI): domain Eukaryota; kingdom Metazoa; phylum Cnidaria; class Anthozoa; order Scleractinia; family Merulinidae; genus Platygyra; species Platygyra sinensis. The sequence goes on from JAHPZR010027229.1 coordinate 8,061, forward strand.
TCTTTAAAACAATGCTGTAAATGATAAATTTTTATTAAAGGTCACTCTAAGTGACTTACGTAGTGATCAATAATGATATTGTTAATTTATTGCTTATTTTGTGACTTTGAATATAACAATCCTTTTCATTCTTTGTTTGACACAAGAAATGGACAGTTTTCTCAGTCCATCATTGTGGTAGTTCTCTGCTGTCTTTACAATATAAATTGCATGAATGACCAAGAAACAAATGCACAGGGACAGGAAAGAGGATTGTCCTCTGGTCTCCTCTATCTGTAACATAGCTGCTAGCCCAGCCTCTAATAAAGTACCTAGGGTCAAATCTGCCTCTTAAAACCAGATTTTAGAGTTTATTGGAAGAACCTCCTTTATCACCTGCCACCGAACATCATGCCTCGATTCAACTCCACACGCACGTCTCTGAAGGTTTCCTTTCCCTTGGTTGTGCAAATTTCTTTTTCCTTGTCTTTAGGATCTCTCAAGCAGTTCATCAGAAAATATGTGAATCCACATTAGCTAGGGCTTTTAAAAAGTAGAAAACGAAAAATTGAATGAATATTATTTAGTACTTGCTAACCTTGTTGTGCGAGCGGCAGAAATCAGATCTTTCAAGGGATATTTCCTGCCAGGAGCAATATTTGAGCCCACTTTGTAATTGACCTGAGTTCTATTGTGAAAGTAGAATAATCCTTCACTTGTTCCATCAACAGGTCATTAATTTTCTGACATCTTATGTAATTATCTCATAACACCCGAAGAGTGCCCTAAAGTATATTTTCCTTTATATCTCGAAGCAAAAATTTCAGCAAATAAAGTGCACATTTTGAGTTCGTTTCTGAATTTTCAACTTTTTTACTGAAATTTAGAGATAACATTGCCCTGTGATCAGGCAATAAAATGGTGTTGCGGAATTTTTATTTTTTGCTATGACTATGCTAGTGAAGAGAATGCTCATTTTTTCAACTCTCAAATTTAAACTGCCTGTCAGAAACAAACCGGACAAGTAATAAAAATTTCTTGACACCGTTTTTCAGAGAAAGGTGCCAAAAAGACATAGCGATATTAACCGCATTCTTACACTCAAATCTGAGCAGAAATGAACTTGATTAGTGAACCTCTGAACTTCGAGAAAGAGCACGCTATATTTGGGAAACCTTACTTTTTGTACGTTAGTGGATAACTGTCATAATCTTCAATTATTAAGCTTTCAGAAAATATATAGTTGAGTAGGGTTTGCAACTGTAAAGCGGTGCTGAAGATTGATGGTCATTTGGGGTTCAATGACACCTTAAGAACTAGTTGAGTACCTGCTGTGAGGTGGAATTCTTCGAGATTTCCTCAAAATGTTTGCTATTGTAACTACCATTCTTGTTGTACAGGTGACTCTTAGCTCCGATGAGCAAGCAGACAATGGTGGCTTTGATGGAATGCAAGCAAACCCGTTCTCCCAAATCTTTGGAACAATTTCTTGAAATCTTTGTATTCAAGACCACTTCCCACCATTTTCTCTGCAATGTTCTGTTTTACTAGGCTATCTTGAAAACCTGAATGGTACAAACTTTTCTGTAAAAGACAGAAGTTGGTTGTGTTGGACATTGAGCAACGTCAAGATATTTCATATCTTCTGCAGCAGAGATGACCAAGCTTGTGTTTACAATAATTTCATTTCAAAGAGCTAGTCTGGAGGAAAACAAGATTCTGTGGGGGACAGAGCTATCTTCCCAGGGCATCATGGTCTTCAAAAATTTCCTTAAATGGTGTTCATCAAGAGAACTTTGGTTTGGCCTTTGAAATTGACGTTGTTTGTTTTGCCAGAGACGAGTGCTTGTCCTTGTAAGTGATTTAAACAGGGAAAGAGTGTTGGCACACGTGATGTTCACAGAAGTGAGTTAAACAACAAACTTGTGTCCACCATTCCGAAGAAGTATAGGGACATCAAATGTCATCATGTCCTGCTCAGACTGTGCAAACTTTTTTTTTGTGGTGCACTTAGAACCCTCAGTGGCACTCGCATTCAAAAATAATTGAGTAAGTGCTTCCTCAAAAGGTAAAACTGTTACAGGGTGATTGTCCTTGCAAAGAGTGCAGATTCCATTCACAGTCTTAATTGTAGGGTTTGTTTTACTTTAAAAGCACGAGCATCCATGTCTCTGTTTGGAAGACTATAGCACAATAACTTATCTCCCTGACCTGTCCACTGCTGCAAGCTTGCAGAGCTTGACTAATTTGCCAGTTGAATTTGTCTCAGTATCAAACAACAGGAAATTATAAGATACTGTCATCGTATTTTTCTTGTTTGATTGACGGCCTTTGGATGTAGTTTGGAACTGTCTTCTGGTATTCTTCTTGCTGGTTGTGCCTAGTGCTCGTAGAGCTCAAGGCACTATGTTATCGTGCATACGTGTGGCGTCCGTAACACATGCTGTTCGTGTATTATGTCATGAAGTGTCCTCCCTTTAAGGTTTTTTTTGGCGACGTGTAATATACCATGAAGTGTCCCCTTCACTTCATAGAGGCCTAGTGCTCATAGAGCTCAAGGCACCATGCCATCGTGCTTACGGTTGTGTGCGTAACTCGGGATTTTGTGCCTAGTGGTCGTAGAGTTCAAGGTACCATGTTATCAAGCATATATGTGTGTCCATAACTCGTGTTTCTCTCGTATTCTTTCACCAACAACTCGAGACCACTTTCGAGCTGTGTTCGTTTGATTTTCGTATCCCGAGAAGACATGGCGTAGATGGCAACTTTTTGCTACGATTGCTCCATGTGCTCATGTTGCGCGTTTGTTCAACGACGTTGGTAAGTTTTCTTGTTTTAGATTTAGGCAAGATGTAACTCAGCTGTCATCGAAATGACCTTTTTCGAATAGTTTTTGCCTCTGAGTAAATAAAAATATCTGATTGCACCATCACGCCAAACGCACCCTATGGAAACAATGTAATCTGATTCGCTGACTTCGCAGTGATATATAACTTCTCCGTTAATTTAAGATTATAGCTCCAAACATCGGCCAAAAGTAAAATCTATTCCTTAACATTCCAGCTTCATCGTGTTAAAATTTGCGTGAAATCGAACAAAACCAGCACTAATTAGAATTTTTTGTCATCCATCTGTCAACACTTGCAGGCAACCGAAATACACAATACACAACCTGACGTTTTGGTCAACAAAATCCAGAATTATGACCTAGAAGGTGAAAGTTGAATGGGAACATCTTTTTCGAACTATTCTTAAGTGATTCAGACGAAAAAATGATGTCAGCGTGCTACTAAAGACACAAAAATGGAACAGAAATAAGCTTATCAGAAAAGCCGATAATTATTCAAAATTCGATCAAATAAACATTCCTCTGCAGCATTTTCCAGATCTCTACACCGAGTATAACCCAGAAGACATGTAGATGGTAACTTGGCGTGTTGTTCAACGACGTCGGTAAGTTTTCTATGATTAAGATAAATTTATCTTACTTTGTTTCTAGAGCCAGGCTCAACTTTTCGGTGGATTTTCAAGGAATTCGATCTTAAGCAACATGAAGGGATTTTTCGAGAATTTCCTCGCTTTATCAGTAAAGAAACTCAAGAAACTGTTGTTGATTCTTCCCTCGATCAGGATCAGTGGCCGTGGACGAGCATTTCCTGCCGAATCCTGTCGTTATTTGCGTTGTTTAGCGATAAGTAACTTGTATTTTCTTGCTTCATCGGTAAAGAAACTGAAGAAAGTGTTGATGATTCTTCCCTCGGTCAGTGACCGAGGACGAGCATTTCCTGCCGAATCCTGTCTTTATATGCGTTATTTTGCAATCAATAACTTCTACACAAGATGGAATTTCCATGCCAAAGCAGCAAATCCTATGATAAACAGCCTGAAGGTGTACCACGACGATCCTACTACCCTCTTTGGCGAGTGCTATAAACTCCTTCGGGAGTGCCAAACGTCCCTTCGGGGAGCAATAACTAACCTCCCTCGGGAGTGCCAAATGTCCCTTTGGGGAGCCATAAGTAAACTTCCTCGTGAGTTCCAAACAAAATCGCTTCGGGGAGTCATGAATTTGTCAAAAGACAACAGTGACCCAACTTCTTTGAAAGCACCAATAAAAGTTGAGCCTTGTTCTAATGAGTTATCAAATAAATGTAAGCCATGTAACGAAAAACACAGACACTCTCGACTATGTGTAAAACATAGTAAATGCAGGTTGAGAGAAAGAGAGCCGTCTCAGATTAAGATGAAAACTATTATTAATTTGCTCAAAAAGAAAAAGTTGCGTGACAAATTCAAAAAAATGGTGTTGAAATATGTACCTGTTTCATCTATTTTGTACAAAGTTGCAAAATATTTCAAGAATTGGAAAATGAAGTGTATTCACAAAGAAAATAGTTTCTATAGTTCACATTTTTATGCATTTAAAGCTAAGGGAGAAAGATATTCAGTGGCTAAACGCAAAGTGTCTTTATCAGGTGATGTTGAATTAAATCCTGGTCCTATGTTTGCCAATACTTTTGAAACCGTTTCCTTTACCAACCAAAATTTTGTATTACGATATAGAATGCTTAGACATGGATTACAGCCATTAGATGTAGGTGGTGAAGGTGATTGTTTATTTAAATCAATATCGCATCAGTTATACGGTGATTCAAACCATCATGCTGAAATTAGAGCAATAGCTGTGAGATTCGTATCTGATAATCCTGACCGGTTTGTAGAAAGTATAATAGTCACTTCATGGAATCAATATCGCTGTGTGTAATATGTTCACACCATGCGGTACGTGGGCTGATAACATGGTTATACCAAGCATTTTCTGCACTCAATGCAATTACAAACTGTTTTTCTCGTTGCGGCATCACGGTGGCCGTGGTCAACTTCCGGTGTTTCAGTGATGACAGTCACTTCCCAGGTATTCCGATGGCGTCACATTCCGGTTTCACGATGACGTCCACTTCCGGTTGCCATGACGTCACTTCCGGTCATGGCCTCGAGTTCT
>JAHPZR010027230.1:0-25327 GCA_019787425.1 Platygyra sinensis
GGCGTTGTCACGATGCATGTTTACCCACTAGAGAACACAGTAGGTTTGTTTTCTTGTTTGCTGAAACCCTTTTGCATCAATACCTCCCCTTACAATATTGGATGGGGGAATGGTCTCATTTTGTTTCGAAAGAAGGCGATTGCACTAGCATGAGTGATGACAATGACTCTTACTTAACCGAAGAATCACCCTATTATTCCACCGATGATGATTTGCCAAAGAATCACGTTTATCTCTGGTGGTAAATAGGTAAGTCATTGTCATCACACCATTTTTCTAGCAAAGTGCTCGATGCTTTACTTTTTTATATCTCGACAGATCGCCTTGCACGCTTAATGCCCAATACCCTTTATCTTATGGTGTTTGGTCATTCACACGAAGAGTGTCACATTCACACCGTTTGTTACAAAACAATGGACCGACGCGATCTCCTCTTTCATTTCAGGCCTATATGCTCCTAATTTCGCCTTGTTGAGTAAAGCACCGAGCACTCTGGCAGATTTTAAATATGGTCGACTTCTTCACCACATTCACGTGCATCAACACTGCCCTCTGTCTTCGAAGACCTGGCAAGATTGGAAAGAAAATAAATTAATAGGGCTTTATCCGCGACATGTCTGCCCCATCTCTTTCAAAGATGTACCTCCCTCTGTACAATATTTTTCTGCTACTTCGGACGGTAGCACATATTGTTGTTTGATAGCTTATTTTGGCTTACGCTCCGTTTATTAGATGCCACTCTGCTCTTGTTACGTCACTGGGGAAGGAGACTGGCGGGCCACTCTCACGTACACTTTTTTTCATCACGGTGGTTCAAACAAGTTTAAAGTCACGCACTTGTGTTCTAAAAAACTTTCTAAACGGCGCTTACCAGCCATACATCAAACCGGTCATTATATGCTACTCCAACTTTTGCGTGATCGCTTTGAATTTTGCAGTGCTTTGGCTAACCGAATTGCCAAGACAGTATATTTACACCACTTATGGCAGCAGAGTGACACGCCATTACCACGTACACGAAGGCTGCGAAGACCGCATTGTACCTCACCGAAAGAAACTAAGACTGTGTAAACCCGTTTATACTAGACCAGATCGCATTATTTTTCGTTTGACTCGCTTTTCCCCATATATCTTTCGCTTTCACAATACATAGCATTTTGAACCAGAATAAAAAGCTTTTTTAAAATAGCTTGTTGTGTTTTTTGCTTTTCAGACCTCCCCCAAGTGTTAGGCTTCCTCCTTACCGGGTTCGTGCAAGTGCATTGGCATTTTCATCTTTCCTGTCACGAGACTCATATCACTCTAACTGATGAAGCAGAATGCTCCATACGCTTTCAATTTGCAGATACAAGTCCAACGACTTCCGTTTTCTCTGTTTGCCCCCACAGGATCGCTCGACTTCCCAGTGTATTACTATTGGACACCAGACAGACAATTTGCATTTTGACCCAAGTCAAATTGCCAAACACTTAAAGCATCGCCACGCTTAATGGATTACGAGTTATGTCACGTCCGCTGCGATTTCTTTTTTTTTTCGTTTCGTTTTTCCTGTTTTTCTTTCTTAGGTCTAAAAGCCATGCTGTTTTTACCTACAGTGTATTTTCTTTATTTACCCGAAGCAGTCCACTATCACTTACACGCGTATTGTGATGCTCATACGGCTTACTTGCGAAATTCTTTAAACATTTGTTTAAAATTTGGTGTAAACTACTTGACCTCATCCGGAGACAGAAAGCTGCCACTGGCAGGGGTCACGCTGTGGCCTTAATTTTTTTAATGTTGCGTCATAAATTGTCCCACAAATATGTCCCGACATTTACACCACAGGAGTCTTGGAGGTGGCACATGCCCGACATAAATGACATTTGAAACCAGACTGTCAAGTCTTAATATTTCATGCACGAAAATTCATCTCTCAATTTTTTCGGACTTTTTTTGCTTCTCCTGAGGCAGCTGAAAGGACTGTTGATGGCTGGATTGGCTGGCGATGTTCAAAAATCCGGTCAAAGACGGCTGGCTGTGAGGTCGAAGGCAGCGAGTCTTGCGAAAAAATCTGCAAGCCAAAGGGTGACAACAAGCCATCCCCATACTGAAAATGATCAGGAATAGTGCAAATTTGTAAATTGGTATGGGTTGAAATTCACCATAAGGACCAGATAAAACGTTTGTAGAGGAAACTGAGCTGTGCACACAAGTTTATGTTTTTCTTCTGTTGCAACATCAATCACATGTGAAACCGGCGGAAACTGAATTTCGCAATTCTGCTAAGACAACACTGCCTGGATCCTATATAAGGTTTTCTGATGGTTCTTGCTTGATTTCAAGCGGCCCTTGAGATTATTTGATTTATATGGACTTTTGGTTTCGTAGTGGCGGCTTTGCCATTTTATTGCATCGTGTATGTAACCCTTTTCACGGTATCAATAAACAGGCAGCCTTTGAATTGGATGAGACTTTTTTTTTATTTTTATTGTAGGTCTTCCTTTCGGAATACTCTTGCCTGGTTCGTACATACGATTCTGCGATGATCATTATGTGGCTTCCAGCGGACCCAACGACTATATTGCTTTTAAAAATTATGATTTCTTTGGCATAGGTTTTGCTCGTTTGATACATCGTCTGTGTAACCCCTATCTGACTCCGATTTACTTTGTTGATCAATAAACAAGACTTTTTTGCTCTTATTTTCTGTAGGCATCCCTTTTAATTTTTTGCTGCCTGCTTCTTACATTCAATGCACGAATGGGTTTGGACTTAATTCCAAACGATGGCAAGACTACCTTTACTACAAAACGACTTATCCTGTCGAACTATTTGAACATTGCAATTTAATTCATCGTGATTGTAGTCCTTATTAAAAATACACATTGCGTGACATGGCGTGACATTTTTCTTGCGTGATATGACGTCATCTCCCTTGTTGCTAGGCAACCAAACCCTTATTTTGATTGACAGGTCCTAGGATAACGTGATCTAAATACTCGATTCGGATTGGCTATGGACCCATGAGACCTTTATTACTACTTATACTATTGTTGTTGATTGGATAACGTACCTGCAACGTTTTTGAGCGTACCGGATCCGAGCCTGCGGTGTTAGTGAATGCGGCTAGTTTGTTATACATACGAGGGGTCGGGAGTTCGAGTCCTACATGTGATATAAGTAAAACATTTGTTTATTTTTGTTTTCCTTTTTTCTCTATTTAAATCCGTCTTTTTTATTGCCAAAGACTTGTTTTAGACAGAATTACTCAAGAATATTGGACGAGGCCAGAAACAATGTCCTTTGATGATTTCTGTTTTGACCATTATTTATTGTATGAGTTTACCAAGAAAGAACTTATATACATGGATATCAATGGCGACATACCATTTCATTTGCTGTCTTTTGCAAAAGATGATAAGGAGTTTCCAGCAGTCAGAAGAACTATTGTAGAAAAAAACGACCCTGCGGGGTCTCCCGAGCGACAGTCGAGTTTGCGTGTTCATTGTGGACCAGACGTGGATTCGAACCACGGACTTTTGGGTTATGAGCCCAACACGCTGACCGCTGCGCTATCTAGTCTAAACACTTTACTAAATAACAATTTCACAAGCTATATGCTTCGGTGGTCTAATGGATAAGACGTTGAGTTGTGGTCTCAAAGATCCAGGTTCAATTCCTGGCCGGGGCAGTCTTTTTTATACTGCGCATGCGTAGTGGCTAAAGTGATACAGTAGCTCGTACCACAAACGTCAGAGGACATTTCATGACTCATATATAAACATCCCTTGACCTTATGGTTTACCAGGATGCACTGGGCATGCGCAGTGACTAAAGTGACAGAGTACCTTGTCCCACATGGGTAAGTAAACATGTCATGATCCAAATATAAGAGTCATTTGACGTACCAAACTAGTAACTAGGGTTACTACCTTCTTAGGGCGCCATGATGGATATGTTAATTGGGGTTGACGTCATTAGGGACAAGGGCTGGGGAGGGTGACCTCAGAGGGGAACTAGGGAAAGGATGACGTCACCAAGGTCACCATAGGGCTCATTAGCATAAAAAATCGATAAAATCCGCGCTATTCGAGCGCACACAACTACTCCTGTGTCAGCAGGACACACAACAACATGCAATATATTATGCACAGATGTTTTTCCATGACTTTGAAAAAGGAAACAATATGGTGTCCCTAGTGCAAAGGTTGCGCTATCTGTTTGTAAACAGAGCCTTAAATTTCATTTATCCATTTTTGGCAATGCGTAGCAAAAACCTATCGAGTGACTGATGTCGTGTGACAAACAAATTTAGTCTACCATGATGTCTGCAGTTTTTATAACTTTCATCACAAACATCGAGAAGAACACATAAGTGTGCCAACCATCACAAAAGTTGGTTGAGTTCAAAATCTCCTATAAGGTTTTAGTTATCGATATGTGAGATCAGGAAATCACTACACTACAAAAGTGTTGAGACACTTTGCTGCAAACGTCTATTTTCTGCATCTTCGATACATACCCCCCCTCCCTTTCCCCCAAAACAATGTTGATTTTCTATTTCTTACACAGCACAGATCACAGCACCTACACAACAATGAATTGGGGGCCTGTGGTATCTGAGAATTAACGCTAGATACAAATAAAATAGAACAAGTGCTTCAATATCGAAAAGTGTCACTTTCTAATATATAGATTTAGCCAAGCCTAAAAGCGGAGTTTCAATTGTTAATAATTAAAATAATCCAACCCTCTGAGGCAAATCAGTCAACAATCAGATGTAGTTGTGGCCCAAAAATGAATTGCACCCGCGTTGGATTAGATTTCAATGCAAATGAGAAAAGCTAACTATTAAATTAAAAGGGCTATTTGGTGAATTGAATGCACGAAATAAATCAAGAGAGTAACACTTTTGCAGTGTCTAAAAGCTGGTCCAAATATAGACATCTTAAACTTCTCTTTAGGTTTTAAAATTGTTTGCATTTCAGTTAGTAGCTTTACTGTCCTTTGTCTATATTGAATGTACTGGAACTATTTATACACAAATTGAGATGTCTAGTGGCAAACATGCATGTTTGCATGTTGGCAGACATGCATATCCAGAGCTGCCATTAGGGTGGTAACCTGTAGCACCTGTCACAGCTGAAAATGATTGATCTTCCCTTGATGCTATGGATAAAATTGCCTGATGTCAATATAATTCACCCATGAAGTACAAACAACTATGAATATGACTTCTCATTAAATTCTATAGATGAAGAGTCACCTTTCAGTACAGAGTGTACTGTAATAAAGTCATTATGATTATGATTATTGTTAATTTGCCATGAGTGTGGAGAATAAGGCAACAGGTAACTAATAACTTAATGATAGCCCTGTGTATTCCCAAGGTTCCTCTTTGAAAAAAAAAAACAGTCAGTAGACCGGATCTTGATCTTGCTCTTAGGTCATGAAAGTATGCAGTCTTGAGTGATGTTATTAATTTGTAGTTTAGATCTAGAATAAGGATATAGTTTAGAATCACTTTGTTGTTAAATATAGTGTCTTAAGCATTACCATATACCTCTTGAGGTGTGTTAAGTCCATGCGATGCAGCCAATTTGACATTTAATAACAATATTTTATTTTGAAATATTTTTTTCCCAAAATTGATTTCTGTACTATCACTCCAGATAGTTTTTAATATCCTATGTTCTGTAACCTTTCACTGAAATTGACTTTGGCAAATTGCTGATACCAGTACATTGTTTAAGTACTTTCGGACTGGAACTGTATTAACAAATTCAATTGGCAAAAAATGCATTGACTTCTAGCTCTAAAGATGATTTGGATGTCCCCATTAGCGTGACATTTCATTTTAAAACTCTCGGTCTATAAGCTTCAATTGGAGACAAAAGAAACTTCAAAAATTGCCAATCTTGACCTGAATGTTGTTGTTGTTGTTTCGTGGCAAAGCTCTGTTGCATTGGCTGCCACAAATCAGATCCCCATAACTATAGAAATAATCACATGCATACATAGAAATAGGAAACCATTCAACTCTTTTTTTTATGGCCAACATGGTCAGCAGCATGGATCGTGTGCGCATGCGCCCAATGACCCTAACTCAGTTGAACATGGCTGCCTATACTCGACCTAAATGATAGCTAAGGCAATTGCAGCCTTGGTTTAATTGGACATATGATATTGAAAATCCATGTTATGGTAAGTTGACAGCTGTCAAAACAAGGTATCCAGTGGCAGATCCAGACCTAGAGCAAAGGAGGGGCCCAGTTTTGATATACGTGCCCGGCTGGCTTTTTTCCCTTCTGTCATTTCTTCATTTTTTACCCAAAATAAGGGGGGGGGGGGGACCTGGCCCCCAGGCCCCTTCCCTAGATCCCCCACTGGTGTCCGCTGACCAGTATTATGTGACCATATCTCTGGCTCGGGTTGAAAGCTCATCAAAGTCACATGTTTTTTTTTTTTTTCAAAGTTGACCACTGATCAACTACTGGTTTTTTTTATTAGATTATGGGCTCCAAGTCAGGTTAACTTTCTTTTTTTATGATCAGTGCCTTTGTTTGACAGTTTTCTTTGGTCTCCAATTGAAGGCTTATAGACCGAGAGTTTTAAAATGAAATGTCACGCTAATGGGAGCATCCAAATCATCTTTAAAGCTACAAGTCAATGCATTTTTTTGCCTATTGAATTTGTTAACACAGTTCCAGTCCGAAAGTACTTAAACAATGTACTGGTATCAGCAATTTGCCAAAGTCAATTTCAGTGACAGGTTACAGAACATAGGATTTCAAAAATATCTGGAGTGATAGTACAGAAATCAATTTTGGGAAAAAAATATTTCAAAATAAAATATTGTTATTAAATGTCAAATTGGCTGCATCGCATGGACTTAAGACACCTCAAGAGGTATATGGTAATGCTTAAGACACTATATTTAACAACAAAGTGATTCTAAACTATATCCTTATTCTAGATCTAAACTACAAATTAATAATATCACTCAAGACTGCATACTTTCATGACCTAAGAGCAAGATCAAGATCAGGTCTACTGACTGTTTTTTTTTTTTTCAAAGAGGAACCTTGGGAATACACAGGGCTATCATTAAGTTATTAGTTACCTGTCGCCTTATTCTCCACACTCATGGCAAATTAACAATAATCTAATCATAATGACTTTATTACAGTACACTCTGTACTGAAAGGTGACTCTTCATCTATAGAATTTACATGAATGGTAAGTCATATTCATAGTTGTTTGTACTTCATGGGTGAATTATATTGACATCAGGCAATTTTATCTATAGCATCAAGGGAAGATCAATCATTTTCAGCTGTGACAGGTGCTACAGGTTACCACCCTAATGACAGCTCTGGATATGCATGTCTGCCAAGATGCAAACATGCATGTTTGCCACTAGACATCTTAATTTGTGTATAAATAGTTCCAGTACATTCAATATAGACAAAGGACAGTAAAGCTACTAACTGAAATGCAAACAATTTTAAAACCTAAAGAGAAGTTTAAGATGTCTATATTTGGACCAGCTTTTAGACACTGCAAAAGTGTTACTCTCTTGATTTATTTCGTGCATTCAATTCACCAAATAGCCCTTTTAATTTAATGGTTAGCTTGTCTCATTTGCATTGAAATCTAATCCAACGCGGGTGCAATTCATTTTTGGGCCACAACTACATCTGATTGTTGACTGATTTGCCTCAGAGGGTTGGATTATTTTAATTATTAACAATTGAAGCTCCGCTTTTAGGCTTGGCTAAATCTATATATTAGAAAGTGACACTTTTCGATATTGAAGCACTTGTTCTATTTTATTTGTATCTAGCGTTAATTCTCAGATACCACAGGCCCCCAATTCATTGTTGTGTAGGTGCTGTGATCTGTGCTGTCTAAGAAATAGAAAATCAACATTGTTTTGGGGGAAAGGGAGGGGGGTTTGTATCGAAGATGCAGAAAATAGACGTTTGCAGCAAGTGTCTCAACACTTTTGTAGTGTAGTGATTTCCTGATCTCACATATCGATAACTAAAATCTTATAGGAGATTTTGAACTCAACCCACTTTTGTGATGGTTGGCACACTTATGTTCTGTTCTCGATGATGTTTGTGATGAAAGTTATAAAAACTGCAGACATCATGGTAGACTAAATTTGTCTTGTCCCACGACATCAGTCACTCGATAGGTTTTTGCTACGCATTGCCAAAAATGGATAAATGAAATTTAAGGCTCTGTTTACAAACAGATAGGCAACCTTTGCACTAGGGACACCATATTGTTTCCTTTTTCAAAGTCATGGAAAAACATCTGTGCATAATATATTGCATGTTGTTGTGTGTCCTGCTGACACAGGAGTAGTTGTGTGCGCTCGAATAGCGCGGATTTTATCGATTTTTTATGCTAATGAGCCCTATGGTGACCTTGGTGACGTCATCCTTTCCCTAGTTCCCCTCTGAGGTCACCCTCCCCAGCCCTTGTCCCTAATGACGTCAACCCCAATTAACATATCCATCATGGCGCCCTAAGAAGGTAGTAACCCTAGTTACTAGTTTGGTACGTCAAATGACTCTTATATTTGGATCATGACATGTTTACTTACCCATGTGGGACAAGGTACTCTGTCACTTTAGTCACTGCGCATGCCCAGTGCATCCTGGTAAACCATAAGGTCAAGGGATGTTTATATATGAGTCATGAAATGTCCTCTGACGTTTGTGGTACGAGCTACTGTATCACTTTAGCCACTACGCATGCGCAGTATAAAAAAGACTGCCCCGGCCAGGAATTGAACCTGGATCTTTGAGACCACAACTCAACGTCTTATCCATTAGACCACCGAAGCATATAGCTTGTGAAATTGTTATTTAGTAAAGTGTTTAGACTAGATAGCGCAGCGGTCAGCGTGTTGGGCTCATAACCCAAAAGTCCGTGGTTCGAATCCACGTCTGGTCCACAATGAACACGCAAACTCGACTGTCGCTCGGGAGACCCCGCAGGGTCGTTTTTTTCTACAATAGTTCTTCTGACTGCTGGAAACTCCTTATCATCTTTTGCAAAAGACAGCAAATGAAATGGTATGTCGCCATTGATATCCATGTATATAAGTTCTTTCTTGGTAAACTCATACAATAAATAATGGTCAAAACAGAAATCATCAAAGGACATTGTTTCTGGCCTCGTCCAATATTCTTGAGTAATTCTGTCTAAAACAAGTCTTTGGTAATAAAAAAGACGGATTTAAATAGAGAAAAAAGGAAAAACAAAAATAAACAAAATTTTTACTTATGTCACATGTAGGACTCGAACTCCCGACCTCTCGTATGTATAACAAACTAGCCGCATTCACTAACACCGCAGGCTCGGATCCGGTACGTTCAAAAACGTTGCAGGTACGTTATCCAATCAACAACAATAGTATAAGTAGTAATAAAGGTCTCATGGGTCCATAGCCAATCAGAATCGAGTATTTAGATCACGTGATCCTAGGACCTGTCAATCAAAATAAGGGTGTGGTTGCCTAGCAACAAGGGAGATGACGTCATGTCACGCAAGAAAATGTCACGCCATGTCACGCAATGTGTATTTTTAATAAGGACTACAATCATGATGAATTAAATCGCAATGTTCAAATAGTTCGACAGGATAAGTCGTTTTGTAGTAAAGGTAATCTTGCCATCAATTGGAATTAAGTCCAAACCCATTCGTGCATTGAATGTAAGAAGCAGGCAGCAAAAAAGTAGAAGGGATGCCTACAGAAAATAAGAGCAAAAAAAAAAGTCTTGTTTATTGATTAACAAAGTAAATCGGAGTCAGATAGGGGTTACACAGACGATGTATCAAACGAACAAAACCTATGCCAAAGAAATCATAATTTTCAAAAGCAATATAGTCTTTGGGTCCGCTGGAAGCCACATAATGATCATCGCAGAATCGTATGTAAGAACCAGGCAAGAGTATTCCGAAAGGAAGACCTACAATAAAAATAAAAAAAATCAAAGGCTGCCTGTTTATTGATACCGTGAAAAGGGTTACATACACGATGCACTAAAATGGCAAAGCCGCCACTACGAAACCAAAAGTCCATATAAATCAAATAATCTCCAGGGCCGCTTAAAATCAAGCAAGAACCATCACAAAACCTTATATAGAGCTCTAGGCCTGAGACCCCAAGCTAGAAAAGAGAAACAAACATACTCTTAACTTATGTTTATTTAAAAATAATTACATCATTGTCACCATAGCGTATCGTTTGCGGGTGAGGTAAAATACTACAAATGTTTAAAGCTTGTCAGTACGAGTGTAAATGGTAATGCACGACTGCAGGTAGGAGGAGATACTACACTGTAGGTAAATTCTGCATGAGTTTGGCTCCTAAGAAAGAAAAACAGGGAAGTGAAGAGCCTGAATAAAGTGATCGCAAACAAGTTTATGTTTTTCTTCTGTTGCAACATAAATCACATGTGAAACCGGCGGAAACTGAATTTCGCAATTCTGCAAAGATAACACGTGTGCACAGCTCAGTTTCCTCTACAAACGTTTTATCTGGTCCTTGTGGTGAATTTCAACCCACACCAATTTACAAATTAGCACTATTCCTTTCAGCTGCCTCAGGAGAAGCAAAAAATTCCGACCAAAGGGAGAGATGAATTTTCGTGCGTGAAATATTAAGACTTAACAGTCTGGTTTCAAATGTCATTTATGTCGGGCACTTGCGACCTCCAAGACTCCTGTGGTGTAAATGTCGCGACATATTTGTGGGACAACTTATGACGCGACATTAAAAAATTAAGGCCACAGTGCGACCCCTGCCAATGACAGCTTTTTATCTCCGGATGAGGTCAAGTAGTTTACGCCAAATTTTAAACAAATGTTTAAAGAATTTCGCAAGTAAGCCGTATGAGCAACACAATACGCGTGTAAGTTATAGTGGACTGCTTCGGGCAAATAAAGAAAATACACTGTAGGTAAAAACAGCATGGCTTTTAAACCTAAGAAAGAAAAACAGGAAAATAAATAGCCCGAAAAACGAAATCGCAGCGGACGTGACATAACTCGTAATCCATTAAGCCTAGCGATGCTTTATGTGTTCGGCAATTTGACTTGGGTCGAAATGCAAATTGTCTGTCTGGTGTCCAATAGTAATACACTGGGAAGTCAAGCGATCCTGTGGGGCAAACAGAGAAAACGGAAGTCTTTGGACTTGTATCTGTAAATGGAAAGCGTGTGTGGCATTCTGCTTCATCGGTTAGAGTGATATGGGTCTCGTGACAGGAAAGATGAAAATGCCAATGCACTTGCACGAACCCGGTAAGGAGAAAGCCAAACACTTGGGGGAGGTCTGAAAAGCAAAAAACCACAACAAGCTATTTTTAAAAAGCTTTTTATTCTGGTTCAAAATGCGATGTATTGTGAAAGCGAAAGATATATGGGGAAAAGCGAGTCAAACGAAAAATAATGCGATCTGGTCTAGTATAAACGTGTTTACACAGTCTTAGTTTCTTTCTGTGAGGTACAATGCGGTCTTCCCATTCTTCGTGTACGTGGTAATGGCGTGTCACTCTACTGCCATAAGTGGTGTAAATATACTGTCTTGGCAATTCGGTTAGCCAAAGCACTGCAAAATTAAAAGCGATCACGCAAAAGTTGGAGTAGCATATAATGACCGGTTTGATGTATGGCTGGTAGGCGCCGTTTGGAAAGTTTCTTAGAACACAAGTGCGTGACTTTAAACTTGTTTAAACCACCGTGATGAAAAAAGTGTACGTGAGAGTGGCCCAGCAATCTCCTTCCCCAGCAACGTAACAAGAGCAGAGTGGCATCTAATAAACGGAGCGTAAGCCAAAATAAGCTATCAAACAACGATACGTGCTACCGCCCGAAGTAGCAGAAAAATATTGCACAGAGGGAGGTACATCTTTGAAAGACATGGGGCAGACATGTCGCGGATAAAGCCCTATTAATTTATTTTCTTTCCAATCCTGCCAGGTCTTCGAAGGCAGAGGGCAGTATTGATGCGCGTGAATGTGGTGGAGAAGTCGACCATATTTAAAATCTGCCAGAGTGCTCGGTGCTTTACTCAACAAGGCGAAATTAGGAGCATATAGGCCTGAAATGAAAGAGGAGATCGCGTCGGTCCATTGTATTGTAACAAACGGTGTGAATGTGACACTCTTCGTGTGAATGACCAGACACCATAAGATAAAAGGTATTGGGCATTAAGCGTGCAAGGCGATCTGTCGAGATATAAAAAAGTAAAGCATCGAGTACTTTGCTAGAAAAATGGTGTGATGACAATGACTTACCTATTTACCACCAGAGATAAACGTGATTCTCTGGTAAATCATCATCGGTGGAATAATAGGGTGATTCTTCGGTTAAGTAAGTGTCATTGTCATCACTCATGCTAGTGCAATGGCCTTCTTTCGAAACAAAATGAGACCATTCCCCCATCCAATATTGTAAGGGGAGGTATTGATGCAAAAGGGTTTCTGCAAACAAAAAAACAAACCTCGTGTGCTCTCTAGTGGGTAAACATGCATCGTGACAGCGCCAGTTGCGGACCCCACCCCGTCTCCACCAAACGATGGGGAGTGTACCTAATAAAATGCAAAAAACCTTACCTAGTATCTAGTGTCTAGATTAACAATGAAGACTGAACTCCAACTACAACAGTTTAGGTGCACGCGATGAATAGGCATGGCGCTAAAGTTTCTGTAACGGCCCTAATGCCAGGCCAAGCGCGGTAATCGTAGCTTACCTAAGAAAATAGATCAGAGCTGTAGCGCTGGTTCTAAGTAAATGGCTTCGTAGAGTTCTAAATCAAAGTAGCAATCGAGGTGGACACGGTGGAGGGGTCTGCCACAGTAGCGCCACAAGGGTCTTGCATGGTAAAGACCTCTAGGAAAGGCTGACAGAAAAAATAAAAGCTTACCTAAATGCAGTACATAACATGTTGCGCAAATTTTAAGGTATAAATGGGGGTCCATAGATCAAAGTAAACTGGTAGCCCACCTGAAAGAACCAAAACGATTCAATTTTAACACCGCCCTGCCGCTCTTGCGATCAAACACTTTAAAAGAGCATAGTCGCTAAACGTCGCACGAGCCCATTGTAAATGCCTAGCGTAACAATCGAGATGCACTTTAGAACTATCGACAGGTGTAATGACTGCTTGGGTAGGAAAATCAGCATAAGGATTAAAGCGACCAGTACCTGAACTAATGATTTCGCCATCTTCATCGGTCTTGATGGTTAGCAACATCCCGCAAATGCTGCATGGCTGTAAGGCGTGATGGAGAAGACGCCAGCCGTGCGTACAACGCTCTTTTGATCTTTCTTTCGCCGCCAAATTGAGAGCCGTCGCGATAAACTGGTACCCCATAGCCGCAGGTATGGCTCGCATGGTAGGTGTACTACACTGCCAGTGAAACGTTTGCCCATCGTCGTGAGTGACTCGTTCCCAGAGAGGATGTTGATCCTCGTCCATCAGATACCACCGTTTTCTCTTTGAACGTAATTCACCCTGCGCGTTGTAAGTGCGTATTTCTGCCAGAGAGTTTTGGCAAGTGGGCTGCCACACTAAATTAGGCTCGTATGGTTTCACGATGGCGAACTTGGGCTCTACAAAGCTAACAGTGCCACGTGCATCGTATTTGCGAATAGAGGTCTGAGTACCGGCCATGTTGCAATTGCAAAGTAAATCCTCCCAAAATGGTTTACACTCTGTTATAGTCAAGTTTTGTTTAGAGAAATTGAGCAATACCGCAAGCACGTGATGTTCTGTTTTAGTACAAAAAGACATGAGAGCAGCATGACACAATTCTATTGAGCAACACCACCGTGTAAGCACGTGAAGACCGTGGGAAAAAACTTAGCTAACAGAATAATTGAAAAGGCGATTGAGCAATAGCAGCACGTGATATCTCGATGTAAAAACAGAGAAACACGAAAGCACTCGAGCAATACCATGCAGAACGTAACTAGTACAACGCTTCGACTCTCAAGTAATAACAAGAATCTCTTCGACACGGTTCTTCTTTATCACAAGGTTGGTGGATTTTACCTAACCGCGCAAGAGAAGAGAGCGTTGCAAGCCATGCTGTCCGTGCGAGTGGATTTTGACAAACTGCCCTGCCGTCTGCTTAGTGCCGCCTTTTATTTTGTGAGTCCGGAGAAGGCGAACCACGACGAACAGCATTTGATCGGTCGCTTTTCTCTTCGCCTCACAGAGCAGTGTATGAGCGAGATGCACGCACGTTACCTGAAACGCGGACCGCCTCACTACGAGAAAGGACCCATTCCCATCACCCATTTTGTGTCAGACATTGTCAAGGACGCAGACATTGTGGATGAAGAATTTATTCTTAAAAACTGTTTGACATTGTATCCGTGTCTAGAACACGAGCCTTGTAAAAAATTACATGGATCGAACGCCTTTCAAGGCAAACCTATTCATTTAGCGTGTTGTAATGCACCCGATTGTGCAAGTTTTACTAGTTTGCAAAATCAAAAACAGCGACGTAGACCCGGGGCGGCCGTACGCCGCTTTACAATGGATGTAAAAGACACGCACACTGTGTGTTCTTACAACGATTGATTTAAGAGTTTAATAAATGTTTCAGCCAGTATAGTGGCGGCATCTCCAAAATTGAGTGGTTTGTCCATGTGTATGTCTTGACCTGCCACGCGTTTGATTCTATCTTGAATGTCCCACACCAATTGTCCCGGGCGTACCATGGCTAGGAGCGCTCTCTTCAACATATAGTTCAAGTTTTGAGTACAATAGAGTAAGTCTTTGCCGCGTAATACTTTAGGCTTGGGCTTGACGCGTTTGAATCTCAACTGTTGAGAGGTGGGCAAGTAGTAGATTTGATACCAGGCCAAGCCATTGCATAACAAACAATCAATATGCGCGGATTCCCATTGCCTGACCACGCGTTCGATGTAGGGTAAAACGTGCTCTTTCCATTCCGGTCTTAAATTTCCCAAATCAGTCACGCTGATATCGTATTGTTCCGCATCGGTAGGTTGTATGAGTTGTCTGTCAAACATCCCAGGGGCTATGAGCTTCTATTTCGATGTAGCGTTCTAGTAACGTGAAAATGGCGTTGTGGTTCGTGTACACCTTCATGCTGCTTGTGTGTTAACATCGGCTCTACACCACCGCTTAAGAAGCCAAAGCAGACCAATGCTTGCGCTGTACGTGGCAGGTTAGCATTGGTTTACATTTTTAACCTCTTCTTTGCTTGCATGATACGTTTCACAACGCGCTCCATCATCGTCTTGCGTCCAGGCAACTTGTTAATAGCGTTGATCATTTTCGTATCGGCCGTCCACTTGTCACGCAAGTTCTTGGCTTTGGAGTAATCGATATCGTGTTGCTTGGCAATACGATCCAAACGATTGATACCTGGATCCCAGCGTTTCAAACGTTGCTCCAATTTAGTGCCTGGCCCCAGAAACTGATAGCCAGGCCAATGAAACTCGCTCCCACTCTTACTGATCCATTTTTGAATGTCCAGCAACCCTCCTGCTTGCCTTCTTCTAGATCGTCTCCCAGTTCTGCCTGCCGTGGTACGTCTGCCGCGGCCTTTGCGAGTCATCATCGGACGAATAGTCTAGTTCGCCTCGTTGAAATTCTTCTAAAGCTAATTTTTGAAGTTCTGTCTGCCTGCTCTTCTTGGGGGCTTTACCCTTTTCCTTTTTCTTCGCTTTTGGGCCTAGATAACTACCGTCTAGGTTCCCTGCGTCGTCGTCTGGTATCTTAAGACCTGCGGCGCTGGCTAAACCCTTTGAGCCTCCTGTTACTAGTGCTTTTCTCAGTCCGCTTTTTTTCTTTTGTGCAGGCTGTTTGGCTACTGACTGTTTTCTTTTGCGTGCTGGTTTTTTATTGAGACCGCTAGAGCCTGGTTGAGGTTCTAACTTGAGACGTTTGGTCAGTGTAGGTCTTACTAGTGTTGCTTTGGCAGGTGTAGCTTTAGGCGTTTGTACTTGTTTCAACAGCCTTTTAAGCAGCGCTTCGGAAGGTGTGTCTACCATGGCTTCTGGCTCTTCGGCATCCGTTGAAGTCGCCGCTGGGGCCACATCGCCAGTGCGTAACCGTTTGGTCAAATTCCGACGTTGCATGGACAAAGGTTTGATCATACGCACGGCCATACTGTCCGGAATGTTGGGGTCACTTAACAGAAGATGTTCTGTGGCACCTAACTCGCCCACCTTGTCCAGCGCTGCATTAGTGGTGGCCAAGTTCTTGTAATGGCTTTGCAAGGCTTGCCATTTCTCAGCAGGCACCATCATCATGTCCTTCATGCTTGGCTTTAAGATCGATATAGCTATCAACAAGTTGCTTATAGACTTTTTGTAAATGCTCGAAACACCTTTGCCAGTCGCTGTTCTCGCCAATTAAGGCCGCATTCCTAGCTCGCAACTGTTTTATGTCTTGACAGGACTGAGAACACGTTTTACACAGACAGATGGTATGGGCCGCAGGTGTTGTTTCGACGTGCTCTTTACATTGGTCGCACAGTATGAATTGTTTGAGACGAAAATGTCGATTACGCAAATCTTGCATCTCGTCTTGAGCATCACGCAACAGCTTGTGCATCGTCTCGTTTTTCGTCTTGAGCTCTTCGACCTCATGATTGGCCGCGTGCACCAGACCCATCAAGCGACACAAGGTAGGTTTGGCTGGGTCTATATCTAACGCAGACATTGTCGATGACAACACTCCAGTCCTCTCCAAAAGGCACCGCCCGTTTGTGCACCCAAAAGTTCTTTGCGTCTCTTCAACGACGTTTTGCGTTTACTAATTTCGCGCATTACATCTTTATAGGGTCTCAATTGGCGGACGATCTGGGGCGAGACGGGGACATTTTTACGTAATACGTTAAGAACCAATTCGCTCACAGAATTGATTTGATCCTTATTGGCATGTTCTATCTGTACTTCCCGTTTGTGTTTATTGCCTTGTCGTAAAAGACTGTGCAGAAAGGGTCGTTGTCGTTCCATGCGATCCATGATGCATTCTGATACCTTCTTTAACGCGACGCTCTCTTTATGATGGCTTTAGCTCCGTAGCCTGCACCAGCACTAGCAGCCCCCAAAGCCGCTGCTTTACCGGCTGCAATCAGAGCTGGAATGATAAAAGGCAAGATACCGCCTGTCTGTCTTCGGCGTCGTCGGCGCACGCCTCCACGTCGTGCGAGTCTGCGTCTTCGGTGCATTTTTGATTAGCTCTCTTCGGTGTTCAATGCAATGTGTTGAAATTTGTCGTCGTACTGCTTTATAAGTCTGTCCGGAATAGGTGGCGCCAAGTCTGAAATGGCTTCCTCGTTGGTGTGGGAGGTTATTAAAAAGTTTGATAAAGCATCATCCTCCAACGGTAAGCCTCGCGCAAAGGTCAATAGCTCCAAACCGATCTTTTCGAATGTCGTATAGGCAAAACGGCACATGTCCATCTTGCTGTGTAATCGTTTAAAGTCCATCCAGCCTTTGAGCAAGGCGCTGCAGGCTACCAAGACCATCATGGCGATACTTTTCTTGTAGATGACATCGAGCACCATCCCCATGGCCATAAGGACTAAGGCCAGACCGTTGAGAACGGCATTGCGCTGCTTGAGAATGAAATACATTTGCTTGCGATACCACATTTGTCGGTGATAGTAGGCATACAGTTTGTCTAAACGTTCCAACACACCTCCGCCTGTTGCTTTGCTAGGGATGTGGGTCAATTGCACGGTCGTAGGCATGACGGCAATCGTCGTTTTGAAGGCCTTTTCGGTTTGTAGCGCTTTTTATGCATGAGTTGGCTAGTTCGTTGCGCTTGAGCTTTCAATCGGTTGAGTTTGGGAATGAGACTCCACCTACAAGGTTGTTGGCGAGCTAGCCGCATAACGTCTCTAAACACTTCGCATTGATGGGCCATGCGATACACGACTCCTCTTTCAGGGTGATCGGGTTGGTACTCGGCGCTAAAGGTGAGATATTGCTGAAAGCGCGGAAACCAGGTGCGTTCGCTTCTCAACATGATTGTCTTCTAGCTGGGCAAGGTCGCAAAAAGTGAGGCGAATCCGCATCGTAGCTTCTTTTGTAACCGCCTGTTACCATTTCTATCCAGTCCATGACTTCTTCGCGAAAAGCAGTTTCGTTGTGTTCGTAACAGATCCAAGCCACACGATACAAATCTTTGGTGTCCGGATGGCAAATGGCTTTCAAAGCCTTGTAGCCGATGTCGTCTACATTCATGAGTCGAATTCTTTGGCGTGCTAGCGCTTTGAATCTAGCAAACCAAAACATCTCCGCATCATCGTCAAAGAAGTCGAGATAGTACGCCAGAAAAGTCATGGTGGCAAATGAAGGTTTCGTAGCTTGTACGCAGCATATCTAAGCGTTTGGCGGGCCACTGGAACGAGTGGACGATCTGCGCACCGTCGGTGGCCTTCCATCTTTGTAGGTCTTCGTAATGGTATCGGTATGACGACGAGGCCATCTAAACGTAACAATGCGTATAGCCTTCTTTCTTCAGTATGTGTGACAAGACGCGGCAATTGTCACTACTGGCTGGGTGAAAGTCTAGCACCATATAGCCAAAAGGTCTGTCCGTCACTTTATTAAAAACCTCGTGCACTTCGCGCCACTTGTCTGGAAACGATTGGATGAGTAAAGCGCGCATACCCGATTGATCGCGAGGGCTTTTGAAGGCTACCACGTAATGCGCATTGCGCGAGATGGTCTTGGCAAATTTGCTCGGCGGAAAAAGGTCTTGTGTCAGATAGATGACTGTGATGCTCTTGTGATGCGAAAACTTGGTGAACAAGTCCAAGACGCGTTTGTCGTGACCACCTTCTTCCATGAGATCATCCAACACGAGTAAACCGCCATTGGGAAACCATTTACTCAAGATTCGTTTGTCTGGAATCCC
The DNA here is from genome assembly GCA_019787425.1 of Platygyra sinensis. Lineage (NCBI taxonomy): Eukaryota > Metazoa > Cnidaria > Anthozoa > Scleractinia > Merulinidae > Platygyra > Platygyra sinensis. Next base: position 18,920 of record JAHPZR010027230.1, read on the forward strand.
TTCGTGAAAATGCACACCTTCGGCTTTCATGGCTTTGAATCCATCTTGCCAGACACCGTAACAGTAGTGTACCACATCGGGCGTATCGGGCCATAAAGCTTTGTTGTCTAGAATGAGATCGCTTGTAAACACTGTTTTACCACTGCCCGAAGGCCCCGCAATGAGAATACTCGAAGGATGTCGGAATCGAAACGCTTCTTTTACGTCAACCATTGTGCGATAGGTTTTTTAGCATCCGATATGCGTTTGACCAGAGAAATCAAAGTGGTTCGCTTATTGATACCGAGTGAAGGGCTTTTGGAGGCTCTAGACCTTTTAAGCTTCTCTTTCTTGACAAAACGCGCTAGATTGAATTTCTTTTTGTGTCTCTCTTGCAGATCGGTGGCCGCTTGGATTAGCGCTTCGTCAGCCTTGGACGTTTTGGGTTCTTTTTTCTTTTTTCGCGATCGTTTCATCTCCATTGCACTGTATTTCTCTTCTATATTGTCCAAGGCCTTTTGGTAACCGGCTAGACCGGGGGATAGCGTAGACGCCAAGGTGCTGGCGGGTGCGGGCAATAAAGCTACGCGTCTTGGGGGCATTCTTTTGAAGTCTTTGCAACAACAGTCAAAACAAGAATGAGACAGGGTGTGCATTTAACATTTTATTTATTACATTGGCGATAAGAACGTTGACAGACTTGAGACCACTCTTTAGGATGCTTAATCAACTGTCGCATCATCGTGGCCACTAATTCATCGTTGGCTAAGTAATTACTAGTGTCAAACATAGTTAAAAAGGTCGACATGCTTTGGCCTCTATGCTTGACCAGTAAATAAAAAAGACAATAATAGCCGCAGGTTTGGTTGGTAATGGCCTGTACGACGTCTGCATTGCTTGCACATGTTAAGTAATGACGTTCTATCCAGGTTTCTAAAGGGGCAGCCGTCTTGTAATAACCCAGCGGCATGGCAAAACTGTCAAAGAGTTCACATTCATCGCGATCCGTCCACAACGCCACCCAATGCGTGCCTGGTCGGTCATGAGGATCGGTGTTGACGATGAAAGCTCGCCGTCCGGCCCTGTCTTGCGTCATGGGTAATCGGTCGCAGGGCAAGGTGCCGCCATAGATGCTACCCAGATGTTCGTAGGCTAAGTAATCCAACTGTTCATTATTCAGGGGTACTTTCTGCATTAAGTGTGGTGATGCACGTCGTAGGTGACGGTGCCTTGCCCTGTAATCTCCAAGACGTTTTCAAACTCCCCGTACAACAGGATGGTGAGGTTGCTGCCTGGATTGGCTCCAAAATCAAGCACCACTCGGACTTCACCGGACTGCTTGGGATTTAACACCGGACTGTCCAAACTGTCGTTGGACGTGGTGTCAAATACAAACAGATTGCCTTTCTTGCCGTGTCCCCAGTCTTTGGCTTTGATCAAATTGCCTTGGCCTCTCGTGAAACAACCCGTGGCTTGCAGAAAGCGGTGGTAACCTCTGTAATCTTTGTTCGATCCGTCGTGATCGAGTTCCAAGGTCTCGTAGGGGTACTCTTCTCCAGAGATGAGGAGCTTGATGGTCTCCAAGTTGAATTTGCCAAAGTGAAAGGGGTTTTCTGTGATGGTGCCATTAAAGGCAGTTTGCTTGAGCAAAGCAATGACTAACCTATTGGGGACTTGGCCGTGGAAAGGGTTGTCGCACTCAAAGTGTCTGTTATCCGTGGGGTGCGAGTACGTGCGAATGGCGCTTCTGACGGTGGGAAAGCTAGCGCGCTTGCCCGAATTCATCTTCATAATGATTTCACTGTACACCGAAGGCTGCAAACGCACCTGCTGCAAGTAGAAACGCACTTTGATATCGGCTTCAGTGAGACGAAGCACAAGGGCATCGCCCTGCCGAACGGTCCAAAAGCTGGGATCATTCAGGTACATTTCCATTTGAATTTGCACTTTGGGGGGTAAAAGTCTTCCTAATCTAAACACTTCTAGAGCTGGGGTGAACCTTAATACCACTCTATTGCCTCCTAAAAACTTGATACGGCTTTGTATGAGGTTCTTTCTTGACTCTGAGAGAGCTGCATAATCGGCATGTGTTGGATCTTGCTGGTTGGCTGTGATGGCATCGGCATCGCCTCCACTGGGCACATCGATGCAGTCGTAGTAGCCTTGGGGTTGAAGCAGGTCTTCGGTATCTTGTTTGTCGTTGTTGAGTAGGGTTTCGATCATGGCCAAGTAATGGTACGTGTCCGTTTGAGGGCTCATGAGCGTACCGTTGAGCCGCACACTGATCTGTTTGAACAATGTGTGAGCGAGATTGTTGGCCAATTGGATACGCGTGGCTTCCACTATATTGGCAGCACCCGTTGTCTTCAGTTGCAATTCCACTTCCACGTAACTTCGATCTAGATTGATAAAATCGGTGCTCGGTTCCACTTGAATGACGATGGGATGGATACCCGTCGTTTGTGGATTGATGCGGACCTCTCGCACGGCCGCCATGCTCAAATCGGTTGGGGGAAGTTGGAACATGTCCAAACGCGGGTTGCGCACGGCCGCGCTTCTGGCGTGACGAGCTAGATCCGTCATGTTTGCTCTCCTGCTTGAGAAATGAAATGACAGCTGTCTGCGACGAGCTTTTATCGCATGCGACTTGCGGCCTCTTTGAGCTTTCGATTCATACGCATGAAGCCCAAAATACCCCCTTTCTGCTTTCTGGATCTAGCCTTAAACTCTCGAGTGAGTCGTTTGGCCCAGGGTGAACCGTACGTGCCATCTATTCCGTACGGGTACCGTATATGGTCGTGGTAGACGAGACCTCCACGTTGACGGCGACCGTACTTGCCGGGTAAGAATAAACCCCCGTATTGTTTGTTGCCTCTTAAAGTCGATCTAGACCTAATGGGTGTAAACATGATTTAACCAAATATGTCGTTGAGGGCTCGTTTGGCTCTTTGATTGATAAGGGCTTCCGCTTTTCTTTTGACCGATGTCTTGGCAGCTGCTCTACCACCTGCTACTCCTCTTTTAATGGCTTTGGCCGGGTTTGGGTAACCGCTTATAATGCCTTCTTTCACGCCGCCTGCAATGTCTCTGACCACATCTCTAATAAACCCACCACCGTCTTGTGGGGGAACGTAGCGTCTGAGTCCTGCACCTCTCATCCTATCTGTCTAAAATGCAAGGTCGTAGTCGTGACACCTTCTTTAAAATCTGTCAACTTGCTGTCCGTTTCGGCGACTTGCACTTCGATAATGTCGATGTCGTTGCTGCGAACCGGTTTATATTGCACGAGGGTAGGTTCAAAGTATTGCGAGCCTGCTCCTTCGGTCTTGTAAGGCACTTCTCGCAGCAAGTCGGTGATTTGACTGCCCACCATCTGACTTTGGGCCACGCTCGAGTAGACGTAGAGTGAACGTCTTCTGTAATTGAGCATTCTCTCAAAGGCAGCGTTGAGATTGACAAATCTCCAACTAGCGTTAAAACTAAGGTACAACCATTTGCCAGGAGTAAAGGTCCAATATAGACCTACAGTGGTACCATGTCGCTGCACATCTTCTACCACACCCGAAGCATCTAAATTGCCCGAATTTTCAGTCTCGTGATGAATTCTAAGGTTAGGTCCTAATTGAGCAGTACCGTCTTCTGCAAAAGTTAGCCACCCCATGGCTTGGGCTAATCCACCATCAAAGGCAAAGGCAACACAATCTAACTGCCCTTTATGCACATTTGAATAATCCAAAAACAACTCGTCACCATCCATCTTCAAGTTTGGGTACATTAATTCAGCATTAGTGGCCAGCCAAGAGTTGTTCTTGAAATAATTCTCGTCAAAGTTAATATCAAAGGTGCGCACATTGTGCATTAAGTTAATTATCATTCTTGCGAATTCCACACCCGATTTGGGAGTATTTGCATCGACTATATCGTGAGGAAACTCTCTTTTGTAAGAATTTCTACCACCACACCATTGCACAAAAAACATTTTAGCAGTAGTAAATGGTATGACTTCGCTCAACTTTGGAGAACTGTCTGGCAAAGCAATAGATTCCAATGCCACTTCCCACCGGCCTTGCAAACGCAGGGGTTTAGCCAAGCGTACTTTGTAACTGTTGTTGGCGTTGTTAGGGTAGTCCGTGGTGCTGGCATTGCTGGGTAACACGACGTGGAAACTCATGTTCTTTGCTTGAAATGCAATGTGAGGGAGGTAACACCTGGTTGAAAGTCGGTGAGTTTACCGTTGGTTTCTGCCACTTGCACTTCGATAATGTCGATTTCGTTGTTGCGAACTGGTTTATATTGAACTAAAGTGGGTTCAAAGTATTGCCTTCCTGCACCTTTGGCATTAAAAGGGATTTCCCGCAAAATGTCGGTGATTTGACCTCCAACGGTTTGACTTTGCCCCACACTCGAGTAGACATAGAGGGATCTTGCATTGTGACCGGTCAGTTTCTCAAAGGCGGCATCGATGTTCAGGAACCGCCAACTAGCATGAAAACTCAATTTTAACCATCCACCCTGCACTATCCAATAGCGACCATCTCCTGTACTGGGATCGGTGACATCTTTGTAGAGACCAGAGTCTAAGTCTTCTGTACCGTATCCATTTTTGGCGGTGGGGGTGTAGCGAATGTTGGGACCCAAATAAGGAGTGCCATTGCTGTCATAATAAATCCACCCCATTTTCTCAGCAAAAGAGGCATAGAAATAAAGTGACACAACGCCTGTTGACTTGTAGACATTGCTGTAATCCAATACGAGGTCACCCCCATCCATTTTCAAGTTTGGATAAAGCAATTCGCCATTGGGCATTCGCCATTGTTGATCGGCATAGTAATCGGAACTGTCCCACACTAGACCAAACACCATGGCATTGAAGATGGTTGAAATGAGCATTTCACACGTTTCTTTGCCTGTAGTAGGTACCGAATTGTCAAAGGCAGAGAAAGGGTACGTCTGGTATCGCGTTGCAATTTGACTGTTCGCCGTGTTGTAACTCCCCCACGCAAACGTCATAACAGTGTCGTCTTGAGCGTCCATAAGCCCTCTCACTGTAGGTACCGCATCGGGCAGCGAAATGGAGGCCAACCCCACTTCCCACGAGCCTTGCAACCCGAGTGGCGAAGGCAGTCGCACTTTGTAACTATTTGAGGTGTTGTTACTAAATTCGTTTTTACTAGCATCGCTAGGTAGTACCACGTAAAAGCTCATCGTTGCACGTCCTTCTTGTCGATCCAACTGTCGTACTTGACTGGCCAGCCTTTCCAACGCACGAAGAGTTTTGTGCCTTTACGTCTTATCACTTTTTCCACTCTGAAGAGATCGTCGTCTGAGACTTGTACTTTTTGCAGGTCTTGGGTGTAAAAGGTGCCTTCGATGGGTGTGCCGTCCCACTCGGTAATGCGAAAGGTACGTACGGGGCCTGGCTTGACACGGTCCATGATAAACACTTCTTCCGTCCACCCAGGTAAGTAACTCTTTTTAAAAGTGCGAAACTTCTTGTTGAGTCTGACACGTCGCTACTTTGAGATGTACGCGTTGCGTTCTTTTCAAGCGTTTTCCGTACAGTCTATCCCACACTTGTGCGCTATTGGCAATCGTCACTCCGTCCGGTGCCATACCAATACTAGAATGAGGTGTACGGTTGTAATCTCGTACCACGGATTGCAAAGCTTCTCCGTACTTTAGCGTATTCTTGGCGGTAAAATAACGGTACAAAGCGTTCTTTGAGAGTACGATTGAAGCGTTCTACTACACTGGCCTTGGTATCGCCTTTAGTGGAGAAGTGGTGGACTTTTTCTTTGGACAGGTAGGTTTGTACTTTGCTGTTGTAAAACTCTTTACCATCATCCGTTTGCAGCCTTTGCGGTTGGCGGCCTTCTCGAAAGATACTCGTAAAGGCTTTCACCACTTCGTCACCCGTTTTCTTTTTCAGTGTTCGAACCCAGGCGTACTTGGAAAACACGTCGACCACCGTTAAAATGTACCTCGCGCCTTTGTTGTACTTGGCCAGTGTCTGCACTTCGACCACATCGGCCGCCCACTGTTCGTCTGTACCAAACACCACCACGGGTGCTGTGGGATAGTTTCGTCTGCGCGGTTTGTGTAAGGTGTAGGCTAAAGAGCTCTCTAAAGCTTTTCTGGCTTGGGCTAAAGGTACTTTTTGCAATTGGGCAAATCGTTTGACACCGCCTAGACTACCCGCACGTTACCCTACCCCTAGAGACCCGCACGTTACGTCGTGTCTTGGCCGATTTCCGTATCATGTTGTGCAACCGATTGGCAGAAGAAACTAAAAGAGACTGTGAAGTGATTTGGTCCCACTTACTTCGTGCTGTGTCTGAAGCCTGGTGCATGTACAGAGGTGGAGCCGGTGTGGCCTCGTATGATACTTTCATCCGCATACTGACCACGCCCCCTGTTATTGCCATCATG